>JAVSCE010010001.1:0-77707 GCA_032199065.1 Smutsia gigantea
ATCTTTTGCCATCTTAATTATTATGTGTCTTGGTGTTGTCTTCCTTGGGTCCCTTGTGTTGGGAGATCTATGAGCTTCGGTGGACTGGGGGACTACTTCCTTCCCCAGCGAGGGAAAGTTTTCAGCAATTATTTCTTCGAAGACACTTTCTATCCCTTTTTCTCTCTCTTCTTCCTCTGGTACTCATATAATGCGAATATTGTTCCGTTTGGATTGGTCACACAGTTCTCTTAATATTCTTTCATTCCTGAAATCCTTTTATCTCTCTCTGCCTCAGCTGCTCTGTACTCCTGTTCTCTGTTTTCTATTCCATTAACAGTCTCTTGCATCTCATCCAGTCTGCTGTTAAGCCCGTCGATCGCTTGTCTGATTTCTGCATTGTCTTTCCTCAGTTCCCTCACTTCCTCCCTCAGCTCTTGCACATTTCTCTGTAGATCCATCAGCACAGTTATGACTTTTATTCTGAATTCTTTTTCAGGAAGGCTGTGCATTTCCATCCCTTCAGGCTCCTTCTCTGGGGTTGTCTGGTTGATTTTAGTCTGGACCATATTCCTCTGTCTTTTCATGGCTATAGAAGTGGTCGCTGGTAGTTTCCACGTATGTCAGCTGGGCTCTTTAGGACTTTAAAAAGAGAAAAAATAAATAAAGAAAGAAAAGAAAGAAAGAAAGAAAGAAAGAAGAAAAAGAAAGAAAAGAAAAAACAAAAACAAAAAACAAAAAAATGCCCACCGGATGTAGATTCTGTGGGAATGCTCTAGGTGGCGCTATTGCCCCACTATTCCACAGCTGTGACTGTGCCGAGGAACCTCTTTTAATGAATACTTCTGACTCTGGCAAAAAGAAAAGCCCCTACATATGCCTCAGAGATCACAGTGGCTGTCTATGGCCTTTTCCCCCAGTTCAGCTTGAGGAAGATAACATCATGTCTGTCTGTGGCTTGTTTCCAAGTGCTCTGCATATACTTTCTCATTTGGTTTGACCTTGTAACCCATGCCCCCCAACCCACATCTGGAGCATCTGACACTACTCCTGCCCCCACCCTGGTCACAGGAAGCCCTATGTGGCAGAACAGCAGTGCTGTGCCCTGCTTCAGTGTGGAGCCAGCACAGTGCCGCTCCCCAAGGCAGGTAAGCTTGGACCCTCCTACACGGCCATTCTTCCTAACTGTCCTTCTGTAAGAGTTTGCGTTTGATCTCCTCCTCCTTCCCCTTTATACACACACTGCAGCTGCTCTAGGGTAAAACAAAATGCAAATTTATTAGGTAAAGCTTATTAACCTCTTCATCACTAGACAGCTGACACTTGAACAATGCAGAGGTTGGGGTGCAGACGTTCCACACAGTCAAAAATCTGCATATAACTTTTGACTCCCCAAAACTTTAACTCCTAATAGCCTACTATTGATTTTATGGTAGTAAATGATAAACGAGACTGTTATCTAAATATATTTTATGCATTCATGACTAATATTTTTCTTAACTTTTTTGATATGTCTTGGCTATGTGGTACATCTGCAAAGTCTGCAAGTTGTCACAAATCTCCAAAACATTTTACAATATATATATTGAAAAAAATCCATGTTATAAGTGGATCCATGCAGTTCAAATCCGTGTTTTTCAAGGGTCAACTGTATTTATATTCTAGAATTTACTGTCACTCTCCTCTCTCCTAGAAACCAGCACACAGAATGGCTTGGAGACTTTGAGGCTACAGAGACCTGGATCCAAACCCCAGCCCCACTACTTATTAGCTATCATGATCTTAAGCAACTTACTTGGGTTGCTAAGGCAGTTTCCTTATTGATAAAATAGGATAATAATTGATAGTACCTCTTTTATCAAGTTATGAGGATTAAGTGAAAATTCACAAGAAGTCCTTACCACAGTGCCTGGCACAGAATAAAGGAGAGGATGATGACGCCACTACTACCACCCAGACTACTGCCACTCCTGCCCTTTGGCTCCAGACATGGGGTGGCTGTTAGGAAACCCCAATGGCTAACATTCATGTTAGTATTCAAACGTTTGACACAAGTCATTAGGACACTTGTGCATAAGCCAGATGAGGAGTCCAGATCACTAGGAGGCACCTGTACAGCTGCACAGGCTCAAAATGGGCCCCAGATGATCCTTCAGATCTGAGAACTCCGGAAGTAGGAGAAAACTCAAAACTGCTTAGTATGCACACATCGGGATCCAACCTGCCTCTCTGGCTTCATCTCCTGTCTTACCAAACCACACCCCATGCTCCAGTCACAACTAAATTTACTGTTTAAAGCAACTCAACTGGTAAGGCATGATAAACGCTTCTTTGCCTTTGCATGTACTGTTCTTTATACCCAAACTACTTTCTCCTTTTCTCCAACAAGTGAATTTTTTAAACCATACTTTAATACTTTAAGGTCCAGCTCAAATATCATCTCCTCTCTGAAGATGGCCCTATTCAACTCTCTCAAACAGAATTATCCTTCCTTTCTGTATGTCCTCATAACACTTTGTACTTACTTCTGTTAGAGCAATTAACATAGTATAGTCATTTTTGTTTACATATCAGTATCTCTCACTTGATGCTGAGATCCTTAAAGGCAGGAGTATATCATCCAACTCCTGTGACTTTCTCAGCTTACCAAGCAGAGCACATAATATGCTGCCCATCTGGCACTAGGTAGACAGTTGATACATGCTTGTTGAATGTATGAATGAATCTCTTAGACATGAGGAAATGATACAGTTAAAATCAACCAATCTAAGACTATATTCAGCTTTCTGCTAGGTATCTGTCTGACCTTTTCTACCCTTTAGCTCATCCACCCATAAAAAATTATGAATTTTAATTATAAAAGTCTCATCTTTTCTATGCCATGCTGAGATGGGGCATGAAACAAATGAACTAAAAATGCACCATACTAACTTCATATTAAGGCAGTGTAAAATGACAGAAAATTATCTACAGATTATAGTAGAAAACAAAAACAAAAAATCATCCTGCAATATACTCTAGAGACAACATGGTATGGTAGAAAGACTGTGAGTGTTAAATTCACACATCTCTGGAACTGAAACCACACTAGATGAGGGAATTTCAGCACGTAAATTAACATTTCTGAGCCACAATTTTTTCTTACTTGGAAAAATGTGCAACATTCAACAGCTCCCTAATATTGACGATCCTCAAGGACTGCAGAAAACTGTGGAGTCGATAATGATATCTAGAATTTGGGTGGTGTCATCAACTAAATAGCAGATGAAAGAAAATAATTAGGTTTGAGGACAGAAAATGAGTTCAATTTTGAACACACTCAATTACCTGCAGGAAATCCAAATAAGAGATTCCTGGCTAGATGTTGAATATTTAAGGTGCATTCTAGGCTGGAGATACAGATCAAGAATACTGACAGAATGGATGAGAACATCCAGGGAGAGTATGCCAAATGGGAGGGACATAGGCCAAGGATTGAACCCAGGGGAATATTAACATTTAAGGGAAAAATGGAGGAAATGAAAGAGAAAGAGAAGGAATAGTCCAACATATAAGAAGAATTAGGCCAAGAAAGTAAATAAAGAGCTGCAAGAATCATGAAGTAATCAATGTGTCAAATACAGCAGAGAAGTTCAGTGAGATAAGAACTAACTGAATCATCCATCATGATCAAGTAGGATTTATTCATTCCAGGGATGCAAGGATGGTTCAACATTCGAAAATCCATCAACATCATCCACCACATGAACAAAAAGAAGGACAAAAACCACATGATCATCTCCATAGATGCTGAAAAAGCATTTGACAAAATTCAACATCCATTCATGATAAAAACTCTCAACAAAATGGGTATAGAGGGCAAGTACCTCAACATAATAAAGGCTATATACAAAAAACCCACAGCCAACATTATACTTAACAGCGAGAAGCTGAAAGCTTTTCCTTTAAAATAGGGAACAAGACAAGGATGCCCACTCTCCCCACTTCTATTCAACATAGTACTGGAGGTCCTAGCCACAGCAATCAGACAACACAAAGAAATAAAAGGCATCCAGATTGGCAGGGAAGAAGCTAAACTGTCCCTGTTTGCAGATGACATGATATTGTACATAAAAAACCCTAAAGAATCTACTCCAAAACTACTAGATCTAATACCTGAATTCAGCAAAGTTGCGGGATACAAAATTAATGCGAAGAAATCTATAGCATTCCTATACACTAACAATGACCTAGCAGAGAAAGAAATCAGGAAAACAATCCCATTCAAAGTTGCATCAAAAAGAATAAAATACCTAGGTGTAAACCTAACCAAGGAAGTGAAAGACCTATACTCTGAAAACTAGAAGACACTCATGAGAGAAATTAAAGAAGATACCAATAAATGGAAACACATCCCGTGCTCACGGATAGGAAGAATTAATATTGTCAAAACGGTCATCCTGCCTAAAGCAATCTACAGATTTAATGCAATTCCTATCAAAATACCAACAGCATTTTTCAACAAACTAGAGAAAATCATTCTAAAATTCATATGGAACCACAAAAGACCCCGAATAGCCAAAGCAATCCTGAGAAGGAAGAATAAAGCTGGGGGGATTATGCTCCCCAACTTCAAGCTTTACTACAAAGCCACAGTACTCAAGACAATTTGGTACCAGCACAAGAACAGACCCAAAGACCAATGGAACGGACTAGAGAGCCCTGATATAAACCCAACCATATATGGTCAATTAATATATGATAAAGGAACCATGGACATACAATGGGGAAATGACAGCCTCTTCAACAGCTGGTGTTGGCAAAACAGGACAGCTACATGCAAGAAAATGAAACTGGATTATTGTTTAACCCCATACACAAAAGTAAACTCGAAATGGATCAAGGACCTGAATGTAAGTCATGAAACCATAAGACTCTTGGAAGACAACATAGCCAAAAATCTCCTGAATATAAGTATGATGACTTCTTCCTGAACGCATCTCCTCGAGAAAGGGAAACAAAAGCAAAAATTAACTCATGGGACTACATCAAACTAAAAAGTTTCTGTATGGCAAAGGACACCATCAACAGAACAAAAAGGCATCCTACAGTATGGGAGAATATATTTGCAAATGACATATCTGACAAGGGGTTAACATCCAAAATATATAAAGAACTTACATGCCTCTACACCCAAAAAGCAAATAACCTGATTAAAACATGGGCAGAGGATATGAAGAGACAGTTCCCCAAAGAAGAAATTCAGATGGCCAACAGACACATGAAAAGATGCTCCACATCACTAATCATCAGGGAAATGCAAATGAAAACCACAATGAGATATCACCTCACACCAGTAAGGATGGCCACCATCCAAAAGACTAAGAACAACAAATGCTGGCGAGGATGCAGAGAGAGGGGAACCGTCCTACACTGCTGGTGGAATGTAAGCTAGTTCAACCATTGTGGAAAGCAATATGGAGGTTCCTCAAAAAACTAAAAATACAAATACCATTTGACCCCGGAATCCCACTCCTTGGAATTTACCCAAAGAATACAACTTTTCAGATTCAAAAAGACATATGCACCCCTATGTTTATTGCAGCACTTATTACAATAGCCAAGATATGGAAGTAACCTAAGTGTCCATCAGTAGATGAATGGATAAAGAAGAGGTGGTACATATACACAATGGAATACTATTCAGCCGTAAGAAGGAAACAAATCCTGCCATTTGCAACAACATGGATGGAGTTGGAGGATATTATGCTCAGTGAAATAAGCCAGGCGGAGAAAGACAAGTGCCAAATGATTTCCCTTATTTGTGGAGTATAACGACAAAACAAAACTGAAGGAACAAAATAGTAGTGGACTCAGAGACTCCAAGAAGGAACTAGTGGTTACCAAAGGAGAGGGGTGTGGGAGGGTGGGTGGGGAGGGTGGGAGAAGGGGATTGTGGGGTGTTATGTTTAGTACACATGATGTGGGGAATCATGGGGAAAACAGTGTAGCACAGAGAAGGCAAACAGTGAATCTGTGTCATCTTACTAAACTGATAGACAGTGACTGAAATGGGGTATGGGTGTGGACTTGATAATATGGGTAAATGTAGTAACCACATTGTTTTTTCATGTGAAACCTTCATAAGAGTCTATATCAATAATACCTTAATAAAAAAAAGAACTAACTGAAATGTCTGTTAGATTTGGCAATTTGAGCTCATGGAAGATCTTATCTTGAGAATGTCAGTAGGAAGGTGAGGATGCAGAGGCAGACTGCAAGGATGGAGTGGGTGGGAGATGTGTAGGTGGTGATGGTGGGGAAAGGCTACTCTTTAAAGATCCAATGGCATGAGAAGAGAGATTAGACTAGCATGGGATATGGAGTCAAGTAGGGCTCATTAGGATGGGAGAGGCTCTGCGTATGCTTACAGGTTGAGAGGAAGGAACCAATATCAAACAGAAAGACTGAAAGTACAGAAAAGAGAGGGGATAGCTGAGAGCGCCATTCTAGAGAAGGTTGGAGGGCGTTGATGGGATCAAAGGTGCAAGGAGAGGGACTGATGTTGAACAGTAGATGGGTACCTCATCCTCTGAAATTGGATGAATCTGTTATCCAAACTTGATTCTTTCCATAGCCAAACTCTGTAGCCTCAACAAAGTGTCTGGAATAAGCTTGTATCAAAAATTCTACTGCTAGAATCAGAGTTGGCAAGAATTGTCACATAATGAATGGGGCACTCCTATTCTTGAATTACATCAAACAGGCTTATATGTAAAGAACAGTATGTGAAGACTTTACAACACATGTGAATTTGGAAACAATTAGCAAGAAAAGTATTCCTCTGTATAATGATATCACAGTCTTAATCTCCTTGACTATTGTCAGAAGATGGTTAATATCATGGTAATCTTTAGACATCCTCCAACACACGAATGGTCATTATTGAACAGCCCAGTCAATAGGCCAATTTTTACTAGAATAAAAAGATTTCATAACTCTTGAGAAACCATCAGAGACTAATTCCTAAAATTAACAATCAGTGGAATTTTATGGCTGAGGTGATTAGCTAACAATACACATGCTAGAATTCAGGTAAAACCTGTCTCTTATACACTATGCGGCTCAGAACTTTGGAATCACAACCTAGTACTTGTACAGGGATTTGAAAAGACCTGAAGCTCTTTTCCGCAGAAAATGCTAGCCTCACCTGTAGGTACTCCTGTTAACTCACACTGATGCTGAGATGTTCTGAAATTCCTGCCTGGGTAAAAAGGTAGGACTAGCAAACTGTCTCAACAGAGTAATAATACTGGCTTTGAAACAACTCAGAATATCTGCATTATGGATCCTTTTAAAGATTATAATTTAGTACTTGCCAAAGGCCTATTTAAGGGAATATTTAAGAGAGCATATAGCCTTCGATTCTTCTGGATTCTCAAGTTTAGTCTCTGTACCAAGTTAGGATACCACGCCTTTTAAGGTACCTGGACTATGTTATTTTTATGGATGTTATTTACCATTACCTATAATGATTTTTTTCTTTACTTGTTTATTATCTGTCTCCCCAGTGAAAACTAAGTTCCAACAGTAGTATACACAGCTTGTCTGTTTTGTTCCCAAGGGCACGGAACAGAGAGACACCTGGCATATAAAAACATTCAATAATAATTTATCAAATTATCCAATGAATACCTGAATGCTCAACTCTTTCCTTAACCCTCCACAATCAATCACAAAAATCCCATCAATTTATCTCTTGACTTCATCCATTCCCCTTATTTTTCATTTCTACCACTGTAGTTCAGAACCTCATTACCTGCCCCACAACTCTCTCTGATCCAGTTCTCTTTCCCTCTGGTCCATCCTACATTCAGCTCCCTAAAGCACAGCTTTAATCAGATATCCTTACTCCCCACTTTTACAAGCCTTCAGTCATTCTCTGTTGCTTATTAAGTAAAGACCAAACCTCTTAGTCTAACACGCTAAATCCTCCATGATTTGGTCCCAGCTTTCCCTTCCCAGCCTCATCCCTAGTGCTCTTTAGTCACTTCCCCACATTCCAATCAAATTAGATGATTCAGCTTTTCTTACATTGTCCCATGCCCTTATCTCTGAGCCTTTGTTCATATTGTTCTGTCTGCCTAAAATGTTTCACTCTAACCCTCCTTTCTAAAATCCAAAATCTACTACAAATACTACCTGTAGTATGAAGTAAAGCCCATTCTGGGTCCCACTTGTCAAAAGTGATATCACATTATACACTACCATACTGCAAGCTACTTAAGAGTAAAGAATTATTAATCTTTGTTTCTCCCAAGAGAACCCAGTATCTCCAATTCTTCACAGGTAGGAAGTACTCAAGAAATATTTGTTGAATAAATGGGCCATATTTTATATGAGGCAGCTCAAGCTGGTGTATATTCCAAAGTCAGCTTCTCTCATTTCCTTTATAGTTGGTTAATACAGGGAGGGTGACACAACTCACACAGCCAAGAAAAAGGCAAAATACTTAACAAAGAAGACATAACAGGACAGCTTAAGAATACTCAGGAAATAACATCCTTTGCACAATACACACTTGATACCAATAAATCAAGAAGAGATTCAAGCACTTTGTAGAGGCTATTACCTAATAACCTTTGATAAAGTCTCTTTTAATTCTAAGGTTCTTTAAAAGGAGAGATAAGACTGGCTGCACTTAACAGTTATCCAGCCCTCTGAAAATCTCTAAAATGTCAGGAAACCTATTTCCTGATCTACTGCCTTAGTTGCTAAAGGAAACAAATTCTTTGGGAAAGGAAAAGATACACTGGTAATTGGTTTTTCCCTGCTAGAGTTCAATTCATTTCAGCAGATGGGAAAACTTTTCATTAGAAGAAAAAAATCACAATGCCACCTTTCATGTTCAAAGCACTTAGAAAAGTATATAGTTTTCACATGCATTATCTTCTGAAATTAATTCATTCATTCAACAAATTCAGATTGAGCACTTACAGGGCAGGTGCTGCTCCAGCTGATGAGTGCACAAGAGGATAAACAATAAACAGATACATGCCGGATGTTGCTTACTGCAATGGATATTAGCTGTTAGGTGGGATATAAGCTATAAGCATCGTCTTAATTTTCTAGATTAAGGAAATTGAGACCCTGAATGGTTAAGTGACATGCCCAAGATCACCTAGAATTAGATGGGGATGGGATCAGAAACAAGATTTCCCAACTCTTGATCACTAAGTCTATAAAAGAGGGATCTGTCTTGGTGATGCATAATTAAATTCCTTTCCCTCTAGACAATGAGAGTAGAAAAGAACCCCATACAGCACATTATTGACCCATCACCCTGAGAATAGCCTAGCTCCCATTAGCTCACAAGCCTTTGCTCAATTTGATTTGGTGAATACCATGAAGGAAACACCATTTGCATTTTTTTTTATATTGGTGCAAAATGGTTTTCTTTAACAAAATAAAACAGTTGCAAAATACTTAGGTTATTTGAAACGGCAGCATCTAGGCTTATTGTGCAAAAAGCAGACAATGAAACATTAACAATACTTCAATTCACAACTAATGAACATAAACTCTCCATTGGTCTCATTTTCTACCTAATAAAGCCTGTCCTGCTCTGCACACCTGTTGAGTGTATGTGAAAATAGATTCACCAAGGATTTTCTTCCAGGAGCTCCTGGACTGTGCACATTTATGTGTGTGTATCAGAGTTCTTTGTTTAAGAAAGCTGATGGCACTAATATCAATGAGGTAAGGAGAAAATTGTAAACATTGCTGGGAATGGGGTGCCCTGCCATACCCAAGCTGAGGTAAACCTAAAACCCACTTCTTACCAAAGGTAGGGCTGAAGATCATAATGTATTATAGAAATTCACAAGGAGGAGGAATCAGTTCTGCTATAGAGAATCAAGTTAGGCTAAAAGGGAGAAAGGCCTTGGGGCTCGGCAAATGAGTGGAGGGTCAAAAGGTAAGTCAAAGGACAGAGTACATTCCAAGAGAAAGGGATGGAGATAAGAGGCCGGGGACACTAAGGAGAAAAAAAGCAGTCTGCACAGCAAAAACATAATCTGTGATCAGCTCAGTGTGAAGTGCAATTGCAAAGACAGTCCAACCCTTCTCTGGCATATACTGTGGATGAGGAAATTGAAGACCAGAGAATTTAAATGATTTGGCCAAGGGCAAACAAGAGGCAAAAGGCAGAACTAAAATGAAGGCTTTTGTAGTCCCAGTTAGATGCTCTTTTCTCTATTCCTTCTGCTGGTAGGCCAGGGAACTGGGGCAGGTGGGAGATAATCTTCCTTTAAAAAGTAAAAAATGGAGAGGTTAAATAAACTGCCTCCAGATTACAAGCTGAACAGTTGTAGCAGTACTGATACTGAGCGCAAGTCTCTGGATTAGCTTGTTTAGGGCTGCTACACTACACAGAGCTCCTTTGCTTGGGAAGATGACATACCGGAGCTAACACAAGTGCCATCCTTTCCCCCAGAAGCACAGTGCTTCTTAGGACCCATACTAAGAAACATTATTAACCACAGGTATCATCAGAGATGCAAATGAAAAAAGCCTTTGTGTCTTCTGTCTGTATACATGCCTGCCTAGCTTCAGAAGAACTGAGCTGACTGAGGCTGAGAATCAATTAATCAAAAATTAGAAAAGTGGAGAATTAGAAATATGTTGAAACAAACTGAGAGTTAGGAAGCACGGGTTCTAGTCCTGGGTCTACCACTGACAGTGGTGTGGGCTTTTGACAAAATGGTTTACCTCACTGACTTTATCAAACGACAGGGGCAGAACTAGAACTAGTCTAGGGCTACCATATTCTAATTTTCTATGATTCTAGGTGGACTCCAGTTTGCAAGAAAAGACAGACATGAAAAGCTGAAGGTAAACTGAACTTTGGGAAACCATATATAATTTTTTAATGCAATAGGAATGGCCCTGTTTAAAGAAACATCAGTCAATCCTGTAATTTGGGTTTTTGTTTATAGGACTTTATTGTAAGAGATGGTATACCCAATTGAACAAAAAGAACACACATATCACTTATCAGTTTTAAGAAGTACGAAAGTTAAGAGGGAAAAAGGGGCATTACGATTAGCAGATATAATGTTGGGGGGGCACGGGGAGGGCAGTACAACTCAGAGAAGACAAGTAGTGATTCTATAGCATCTCACTACGCTGATGGACAGTGACTGTAATGGGGTTGGTGGGGGGGACCTGATGAAGGGTAGTTTAATAACCGTAATATTGCACATGTAATTGTAGATTAATGATAATAAAATAAATTATATTAAAAAAAAAGAAGTACGAAAGGGGTAGTAGCCAACTCTGAAGGCCTTCTTTCAGCTTAATCTGGAGACTTTCTTGCTGTCCCACTTAAGACAGTTATTAGGAATCTACACAGCCATTTAAAGTTCAACAAGTTATTCTTAAGCATTCGTAGTGAATAAGTGTTGGAGAGGGAAAAATGAATTGAGAATTTACACTGATAAAACTTAAGATTCCATATATGAATGAAGGGAAAACAAATAACAAAACTTAGACTTAAATAGGCTGAAGAAAATAATAGAAGCAAAAGCTAAGAACAACGTTACTCAGGACAGTTCAAGTGCCTTAAAATACCGATCTGTTTTTGCTTTGTACATATAGAGGCGCTCTGGAAGAGACTAACGGTGGCTGCCTGTGCAGGGAGACAGGAAGTGGGCAGAAGAAGGAGAGATGTAAGGGGAGACTTTTTACTAAATACCTTTCTTACTGGATATTTTTACTGAGTTTTTAACCATGTAAATATATTATTTTTAAAATTAAATAAAAAAATTTAATGTCCTTTAAATCCAATTATTTGCAGGAAACACCTGAAAAACAAGGAGACCAAAGAAAAGAGACCTTAGAACGACATATCAAGGGGTGAAGAGAATGGAGCACTGGGAGGCTGAGGCGATGCAAAGAGAGGGTGATCCAGATTGTTTCTGGGGACCAGCTGGGAAAGTCAGGTGGAATGCGACATGAACAACATTGTTGAGGATCTCAAGAAGCTCCTGATAGCTTGAACCAGCACCAGATGTTACAACAGTACTTTGAAAATATGAGACACGAGTTTTATTCACAATGGAATTAAATCAGAACTTTTCTAATAGAGAACTGGTTTTCTTTCACCCCCTAAGATAAGGAGGGAAGAAAATGAGGAACCAGCTTCTATGAGATTCACAAAAATAATTAGGTAGAAAATGAGACCTATTAGGAGAAGATAAATCCCTTGTATCATTTAGCAAATACAAGAAATTCTATTTTGCAAGAATTATTTAAGGCAGGAAGTCCTTGAAAAACAAATGCAAGGGACTGTCCTCTTAAAGTCATTTCTACTCACAGGATTTTTTGATTTGTAGGTTAACTCTCAGTGTGCTCCCTTGTGGGGGAGACCTCACTACTTTGGCCTAGTGAAAAGCATAGTTAGTATGAAGTATTAGTAATGTTAGTGAAGATTTGCAAGTAAACTTGAGCAAGCATATTATTAACTAAAAAATCCCTTAATTAGTGGGGAGGAGCCTCAAGATGGCAGAGCAGGAAGGCAAGACAGAAACCTCCTCCCCACACACATACAGAGAAAGCAACTACAGCAAATACAACTACAGCTGAAAACGACCTGAACACTGCAGAACAGACCACCTACACCTGGGGAAGAAGAAAAGACCACACAGTAAAGGGTAAAGTGGTAGAGTGGTGACCAAGTGGGACCCCAGCCCTTCCCCCATCCCAGCCCACAGGTGGGAGAAAGAGGAATGGAGCCAGGAGGGGACAGGTGCCCAGAACTCTGCACACCTGGCCCTGGAGATCTGCTCTGGGAACAGGAGTCCATATTGCACTGGGTTCTGGTGATTAGTGGGACTGGACACCAGGGACAGTTGGAACACACTGAGAGGCTGAGACACCAGCTGCCTGTGGAGGACAGGCATGCTCTTCTGGTCCCCCTGAGACCCAACAGCAAGGCAACAGTTTGAAAGATTTGCCAGTGGTGGGAGGGGAGCCCGAGGGGCAAGGGTTGGATGAGGCTGTCTCTGCAGGAGAAAGGGCAGACTCCCCAGCCCTCCCTCAGCACATCGTGTGGGGCACTCTCAGGAGTCACAGGAGCTCTAATGCCCCCACTGGCAGCTCAGCCCTGAGGTACCTCCCTGTGCATGCTAAGGCGCCAGCCCACTCAGCACAGCAGCTGCTGACTTTGCTGCCTGGTGGGCAAAGGAAGACTCTCTCAGCTTTCACAGCCCTGTTTCAGCCCAACTGGGAAGATGCCTGCTGGAGCCAATTCCTCCACTCAGGAGACCAAGCAGGGTGCAGCCCACCTCACTGCTGTTAGGGGGCACCAGCAGGACTCCCTGCAGAGCCACTGCAGCCCGACTAGCTGCCTCCACCATTAGCAGGGCTTTCCACCACCCAACTCACTACCGCCCCCCACTGAACACACTCCCACTGCACATGTCGCATGGCCACCAGGAACCTTCGGGCCCTTCCACCACATCAATCACTGCCTCAGTGCGCCTGCGCGCCCTCCCAGCATGCATTTTGTACTGCTGCTTCAAGCCCTGCTGCAGCTGCTGCACACACGTGTGCTCTCCCACTGCTCAGCTGGCCTCCACTGCCCAGCACCCCAGGGCTCTGCAACTGGGTGACTTGCCACCACTGAAATCCAATGCACCTTTCCATTGTGCAACTTCCCCTGTGACTGCCCTGCCCACCAGGTTAATATGACAGCCCCCCACCATCATTGCAGGGCAGGCAGAGGGTGGCTCTGGCCACAAGGATCCCAGCAGAAACGACTACTCTGATCACATAGGCTTGGCTGAGGCATACCACCAGCCTCAGCAGACTGAGATAAACCACTCCTGGCAGGGAGACTGAAAGGCAACTCTGCCCACTGCCCAAAAACAGCAGCTAGGGCTCCACAGCAAAGGAGAAGCAAGCAGGCACTGGAGAAGAAAGAGTCCTGAGCTTCTGGGCACCACAGGATGCCTTCTTCATAAAGCCATTACTCTCTAGATCAGGAAGCATAGCAGATCCATCTAATACAAAGGAAGAAACACAGAAACCCTGACAAAATGAGGTGGCAAAGGAATATGCTCCAAACGAAACTACAGGATAAGGCACAAGGAAGAGGGCTAAATGAAACTGAGATCACCAATCTTCTTGATAAAGATTTCAAAGTAAAAGTCATAAATATGCTCACTGATCTGCAGAGATATATTAAAGACCTCAGGGAGGACTTCAACAAAGAGATACAAGAGTTGAAGGATATAGTAACTAAAATGAAACACAAAATGGAGGGAATGAATTATAGATTGCTGCAAGTAGAGGAGACAATCAACAAGATGGAAATTAGAGAACAGGAACACAATGAAGCTGAGGAATAGGGAGAAAAAAGGATCTCTAGGAATGAAAGAATGATAAGAGAGCTGTGACCAATCCAAACAAAACAATATTTGCATAATTAGGGCACCAGAAGAAGAGAGACAAAGGGATAGAAAGTATCCCTGAAGAAATAATTGTTGACAACTTCCCCAATCTGGGGAAGGAAACAGGCACTCAGGTCATGGAAGCACAGAGAGCCCATAACAAAAGGAACCCCAGGAAGACAACACCAAGACATATAATAATTAAAATGGCAAAGATTAAGGGTAAGAAGTATTGAAAGCAGCCAGAGAGAGAAAAAAAGATTACTTATAAGGGAACCCCCACCAGACTATTGGCAGACTTCTCAGCAGAAACTTTACGGGCCAGAAGGGAGTAGCATGAAATATTTAATGTACTGAAACAGAGGAATTCAACCAGGAATCCTCTACCAGCAAGATTATCATTTAAGTTTGAAGCAGGAATTAAACAATTTCCAGATAAACAAAGGCTCAAAGAATTTATAACAACAAGCCCAGCATTACAGGATATGTTAAAGAGACTACTGTAGATGAAAATATTCATAAAGATAGTTTTGATTATGACATTTAATACATAAAGTGTGGAGGAGGAAGAAAAAAAGTACTTTTAGATTGTGTTTGAAATAGAGCAATCAGCAACTTAACATAGACTGTTATATATTAAGGAAGCTATCCTTGAACCTGTGATAACCACAAACCTAAAGCCTATAACAGATACACAAAAAATTTTTAAAAGATAAATCCAATCACAACACTAAAGAAAACTATCAAATAACAAGAGTATAAGAGAAGAAGAAAGGAACAAAGAGGAGCTATAAAAACAAGCAAAACAATTAATAAAATGGCAATAAGTACATATCTATCAATAATCATCTTAGAAGTAAATGGACTGAATGCACCAATCAAAAGACACAGAGTAACAGAATGGATAAAGAAACAAGACCCATCTATATGGTGCCTACAAGAGATTCATTTCAGACATAAAGACATACACAGGCTAAAAGCGAAGGGGTGGAAGAAGATTTTTCATGCAAACAATTGGGAGAAAAAAGCAGGAGTAACTAGTTATACAAGACAAAATTGATTTCAAAACAAAGAAAGTCACAAGAGACAAAGGAGGACATTACATAATGATAAAGGGGTCACTCCAACAAGAGGATATAACCATTATAAAATAAATATCTATGCACCCAACATAGGTGCACCTGAATATGTAAAACAAGTATTAACAGAATTAAAGGGGGAAACAGATTACAACACATTCGTTTTAGGAGGCTTTAACACAACACTCACATCAATAGACAGATCAACCAGAAAGAAAATAAACAAGGAAACAGAGGCACCAAACAATACATTAGAACAGATGGACTTAACAGACATCTACAGAACACTCCATCCAAAAGCAGCAGGATACTCATTTTCCTCAAGTGTACATGGAATGTTCTCCAGAACAGATCATATACTAGGCTACAAGAAGAGGCTCAATAAATTTTAAAAGACTGAAATTGTATCAAGCAACTTCTCATACCACAATGGTATGAAATTAGAAATTACACAAAGAAAACAAAAAAACCTATAAATACGTGGAGGCTAAACAACATGCTTCTAAATAATCAATGGATCAATGAACAAATTAAAACAGGAATCAAGCAATACATGGAGACAAATGAAAACAAAAATACAACAGTCCAAAACCTGTGGGATGCTGAGAAGGCAGTTCTAAGAAGGAAGTACACAGCAATACAGGCCTACAGCAAGAAACAAGAACAATCCCAAATAAACAGTCTAAACTCACAATTAAAGAAACTAGAAAAAGAAGAACAAATGAAACCCAAACTTAGTAGAAGGAGGGACATAATAAAAATCAGAATAGAAATAAATAATATAGAGAACAATAAAACAATAGAAAAAATTAATGAAACTAAGAGTTGGTTCTTTGAGAAAATAAATTCAATAAATAAACCCTTAACCAGATTTATAAAGAAAAAAAGAGTACATAAATAAATAAAGTCAGAAACAAAGAAGGAACAGTCACAATGGATACCACATAAATACAAAGCATTATAAGGGAATACTATGAAAAATTAGATGCCAATAAATTGGACAACCTAGAAGAAATGGACAACCTCCTAGAAAAATACAACCTTCCAAGACTGACCCAGGAAAAAACAGAAAATCTGACAAACCAATTACAAGCAATGAAACTGAACTGGCAATAAAAAGAACTCCCCCAAAAACAAAATCCCAGGAATAAATTGCTTCAAAGATGAATTCTACTGAACATTTAAAGAATTAATAACCTCATCCTTCTTAAATTATTTCAAAAAGTAGAAGAGGGAATACTTCCAAACTCATTCTATGAGGCCAGCATCACTCTAATACCAAAACCAGGCAAAGACACTACAAAAAAAGAAGATTATAGACCAATATCCCCAATAAACATAAATACAAAAATCCTTAACAAAATATTAGCAAACTGAGTTCAAAAATTCATCAAAAGGATCATCCGTCATGAACAAGTGGGATTTATTCCTGGGATGCAATGATGGTATAATATTTGTAAATCAATCAACATCATACACCACATTAACAAAAAGAAGGATAAGAACCACATGATAATCTCAGTAGATGCTGAAAAAGCACTTGGAAAAAATTCAACATACATTCAGAATAAAAACTCTCAACAAAATGGGCATAAGGGGTATTTACCTTAACATAATAAAGTATATATGACAAGCCCACAGCTAGCATCATACTAAATGGTGAAAAGCTGAAAGCTTTTCCTCTAAGATCAGGAACAAGACAAGGAAGGATGTCCACTCTCACCACTTTTATTCAACACAGTAGTGGAGGTCCTAGCCATGGTATTAAGACAAGATAAAGAGATAAAAATCATCCAAATTGGTAAAGAAGTTAAATTCTATTTGCAGATGACGTGATATTATACATAGAAAACCCTAAAGACTCCACCAAAAAACTATTAAAACTAATAACTAGATTCAGCAAAGTTGAAGGATACAAAATTAATGCACAGAAATCTGCTATATTCTTATATACTAACAATGAACTAGCAGAAAAAGAAATTAGGAAACAAATTCCATTTACAATTGCATCAAAAATAATAAAATACCTAGGAATAATCCTAACCAAGGGAGTGAAAGACCTATATTATGAAAATGGAAAGATACTAACTTATGAAAAATATTTAAAAAGACATAAATAAAATCTATCCCCTGCTCATGGATACAAGAATTAATATTGTCAAAATGACCATCCTGCCAAAAGCAATTTACAGATTCAATGTAATCGCTATCAAAATTCCAACAGCATTTTTCAATGAACTAGAACAAATAGTTCTAAAATTCACATGGAACCACAAAGACCCTAAATAGCCAAAACAATCCTGAGAAAGAAGTACAAAGCTGGGGGGAATTACACTCCCTGACTTCAAGTTATACTACAAAGCTACAATAATCAAAACAATACGGTACTGGCATAAGAACAGCCCCATAGGTCAATGGAACATAACAGAGAGCCCAGAGATAAACCCATGCATATATGGTCAATTAATATGAGATAAAGGAGCCATAAATATACAGTGGAGAAAAGACAGCCTTGTCAATAACTGGTGTTGGGAAAACTGGACAGCTACATGCAAGAGAATGAAACTGGATTACTGTCTAACTCCATACACAGAAGTAAACTCTAAATGGATCAAAGACCTAAATGTAAGACATGAAACCATAAAACCCTTAGAAGAAAACATAGGCCAAAATCTCTTGAACATAAGCGTAAGCAATTTTTTTCCTGGGCACATCTCCTCAGGCAAGGGAAAAAAAATTAAAAATGAACAAGTGGGACTACATCAACCTGAAAAGCTTTTGTAAAGCAAGGGACACCATCAATAAAACAAGAAGGCAACCTACAGTATGGGAGAATATATTTATAAACAAGTTACCTGATAAGGGGTTAACACCCAAAATATATAAAAAGCTCATATGCCTCAACAACAAAAAAACAAATAACCCAATTAAAAAAATGGGTGGAGGACCTGAACTGACATTTCCCCAAAGAAGAAATACAGATGGCCAACAGGCACATGAAAAGATGTTCCACATTGCTAATCATCAGGGAAATTCAAATGAAAACTACAATGAGATATCACCTCACACCAGTCAGAATGGCCACTATCCAAAAGACAAGAAATAACAAATGTTGGTGAGGATGTGGAGAAACGGAAGTCCTCCTACATTGTTGGTGGGAATCTCAATTGGTGCAGCCACTGTGGAAAGCAGTATGGAGGTTCCTCAAAAAAACTAAAAATAGAAATATCATTCGACCCAGCAATTCCACTTCTAGGAATTTACCTGAAGAACACAAAATCCCTGATCCAAAAAGACATATGCACCCCTATGTTTATTGCTGCATTATTTACAATAGCCAAGGAATGGAAGCAACCTAAGTATCCATCAATAGATGAATGGATAAAGAAGACATGGTACAAACACACAATGGAATATTATTCAGCAATAAAAAAGAAGTCCTTCCATTTGCAACAACATGGATGGACCTAGAGGGTATTATGATCAGTGAAATAAGCCAGGCGGAGAAAGACAAATACCATATGATTTCACTTATTTGTGGAGTATAAATACAAAGCAAAACAGAATGAACAAAACAGCCGTAGACTCATAGACACTGAGAAGGGACTGGTAGTTACCATTGGGGTAGGTGGGGAGGTAAGGGGGATTAAGGGGCACAAAAATTCTCAATCATAATGTAGGTTGTTCACGGGGATAGTGGGACATCATGGAGAATACAGTCAATGATTCTGTAACATCTTCCTATATTGATAGATAGTGGCTGCACTAGTTGGGGTGAGGATTTAATAATATGGGTAACTGTTGAACTATTGTGTTGTATACCTGAAACTAAAGTAAGACTGTATATCAATAAAATTATTTTTTTAAATCCCTTAATTAAAAGTGCAATTAATACTTCTGAAGTGATATTAATATTCTTTCTTGTCATGGGTGTTTGTTAGTTTTATAATAATCATTAAGCTATGCATTTATGTTTTATGAACTTTTCTGTATAGTGATGTATTTCACAATTTTTTATAAAAGGATTACACAAAATACAATTAAAGTTATCTTTTCCACAAAGTACTTACCCTATGGTGAGGCCAAAGGCTGAAATCAGACTTTCTACCATGAAGAGCCAGTTCCCTAATGGAACTCCAGCAACATCTGGCCTACCCAAGGAATGGTACCCCTCAGGGCTGGAGACCCAACCACTTTGGGTCCTCACTCCCAAGCCAGGGCCACTGAAATCTGAGGCACTGGGAATGAAAAGAGGTTGTCTGTATGGCAAGAAGCAGGCAAAAAGGCATGCGAGGGAAAGCTGGGTTCTGACAACGAATAGCTCTCTGTTTTTCATATATTAAGTCAGGTTTAAGAAAAGAAAATTTAATTTGCACTTGAGTTGGAAAAGTAAATCATTCAAATAAAAGCATAGAGGTTTTAGCCACTGAAAGGTTTTAGTCCAAAGGCCTTTAACTCTCTGCTTATTTCTGTAAAAGCACTTTCTGAAAAAGACGTATCAATTGGCCAAACTTATGTCAATAGGTACAACCTAAACCCTGTGATTTGTCATTTAACTCTACTAAGATAATGGATGCAAGGGAAGGTAGGAAAAAGAAGGGAAATATATCTAGAAATATTTTTAAAATTTTCAGTGGATGAAATATTTTTTCTATAAACAGTCCAAGACTCCATGTTCACTTACTCACTAACCCAGAAAAGTAAACCTTGACTCCTCCCTTGCCCACCTACCCCTGCTCAGCAAAGGCCCAGATAAAAACGTTAGATTTTAAAGGAGGGAAGAGTAAATGATGAAACCAATGACAGGTTATGAAAACTATTTAGCTCCAGAACTTGATACTTGAAAAAATCCCTGGAAATTTTAACTTCTCAGTTTCTTGAAAAGAAATTTTAGGCCCAGAGAGGTGTAGTGACTTGCTAAAGGACATAAATGTTTTGAGGTGTTTTTCTTTTTTACTTTCTTTTCCCATAGACTGTTCGTGGTAGCTTGAACAATACATATACTGAAAGAGAAAAATGTAAGTAATAAACATGGTGAATTATGGTAGAGTCAGGATTTCTTCTCCGCTGTTCTTCATATCATATCACGTTTTGTTCACTGAACTTCCTAAGTTTCCCAGTGGAGGATATAGGCTATTGCTTCTACTCTTTTCTATTATGTAACTGTTCTGAGCTGCAACAGAAGTATATGGGTGACGGTCCATTTTGTGTAGACAATGTCATAACTGCTTTTTGCTATTGGAATTTATGCCTCCACATCTATATATAGCAAAGTCAACAGATCTACTGGCTTTGTCTTACGTCCATCCCATTATTAAGCCAAAGAAACTGAAATTTCTTTCAAAATTGGAAGTTTAAAAGGCAATTTAGTTAAGGGCAGGTTAAAAGGCAGTGTAGTTAAGCTTTATACTTGTGAAACATAATTATACAAAGCCTTTTCCCCTCTCATCTGGAAATACCTATCGATTTAATTCTTTAAATGACATCTCAAATGAGGGATCCCTAAAATGGTGTCTGGTGTCAGTCCTCAGTATTTCATGACTAATGATTTGGCTGGCAGGTTAACCAGGGGCTTTGCTTCTCTACTTGTTGCCTTGTTTCAAATGATAATCATGAGAAAGAAACCCAAGATTGGGTCAAATATTTGTTGGGGAAGTTTGAAGCCCTCAGCAAATGAAGACTGGTATTTCTTTTACTTGTGCTCCTTACTAGCAGGAATAACAGAACTGACTCTAATGTAAGAATTGCACTGGCTCAACCCAGACTGTGTAACAAGGTCGAAGACCTGGTCTACCCACTGGCCCAGTTTGATTTCCTCTATTCTATTCTTGTCCACAAGAGGTATGATCTCATGTCACAAAGGGAGCTGGATAAGACTATAAATCCGTCATCTCCATTATATTAACAACAGGCTCTGCTGGTGTTGGAATAGTAATATCATCTTTATATCTAAAATAGATTTTTGAATGTGTGTGCAAGAAAGATTCTAGAGGGCTATATCATCTTTTACTATGCCATCTTTCTTGAACTCTATTAGCAGGCCCATTTCATTTATTTTTTTTAAATCTGTTTTAATCTTTTTCTGATCTGTCCTGGAGCCAAAAAGAGAAGTCTTATTAACAGAGTTGAGAAATGCCAAGACCCACAAATGACCCTCAGCAGCAATTAATGTGAAAAATAATCCCACAAACCAGAACTGAAGCAAGAGGTTAACAACTTATCCAAACTTTGGCAAGGAGACACAATTCCTTCCCCATCTCCCCTGTGCCTGTTAGGAAGGGGCTGTGTGAAGCTGCTCCTCCTCTCCTTCAACTCACTTTCTGCGTCAAATAGTATGGGTCAAAGTCCTCCAGGGGCACAGCGACCAGGCCTTGTGGGATGTCCCCATAGATGAAAGGCAAACTCTTCCCTGCTTCCAGGTCACT
This sequence comes from Smutsia gigantea, assembly GCA_032199065.1. Lineage (NCBI taxonomy): Eukaryota > Metazoa > Chordata > Mammalia > Pholidota > Manidae > Smutsia > Smutsia gigantea. The sequence goes on from JAVSCE010010001.1 coordinate 21,916, forward strand.
GTTGGGCTTCGGCTTGCTGTCCTCATCGTCTTCACGATGACTGCCATCGGCCTTTGGCGGTTTCTTGAGCTTGCTCTCAGCAATGCGCCTCTCGATGTTCGCCAGTGACTCAGGGGTGAAAGGCTTGAAACTATCAGGGCCTGGTGGTGCGAGCAGCCGCGCTGCCATCTTCTCATCCTGCAGCAGCTTCGTTAGTTATGCTGCGTCCAGGACAGAGCAGCTCTGGAAGAAACAGCAACAAAGACAGCATTAATCAATCACTGCTCTAAAAAGAGGCCAGACTAAACCATCTCTCTCAACCTTTATTCACAGCCTTTGTAATACAGTGTCTTCCATGACAAGGTTATTTTTCTCTTCAGAAAATCTGTGGCATGAATGGACTAGGTGATGGTCATAACCATACCTCAGGGGAATGAGTCAGGCAGCTCAAAAGATGGGAGTCTCCTGAATTGCTAGTTTTTATTTACTTAGATGCAGCTCACTGTTAAGAACCACATACAACTACAAAGATATATTTCATAATCTTAAGAACTTCTATTCTAAACTAATAAGGCATATTTACCATTACTCAGAGGCACATGGTAACTTTGGAATCCTTATATGCTCAAGTCACCTTCCTTTCCTGGCACTCTGTTCCCTAAAGAAATACTCTTTCTTCCAAGGACAACCAAGGGTAAACCGTCATTTTTCAAATTTTAGCTTCTGGAAACCCTAAGCCCTTCAAAACCGTGGAGGCATGAAATATAGATTTAAAAAAAACTTTCATTTGCTCTGACTCTTCTGTTTCAAGTTATTTTTCAGTTCACCAAGTTGTGTAAAATCCATCCAGTATAAAAGTCCAGAAGGGCCTTCTTTGATGACCAAGCCCCTGCCAGGCAAACATCAAGCCCTTTTCTCTGTGGACAGGGCAGATACTGCTCTATGTACTTTCCACTCAGCAGTGGGGAAAAGCAAATGGGAGAGGAAATCTTCGAGAACTTCCCTGATGTAACAGCACTGCGGGGTGAATGACAGCAGAAGGGCCAGCATGCAACTGCAGAGGGGCCCAAACCAGGAAGGACAGAAGTGAGAGCGAAATCACAAACCAAAATGCCCTTCCACAAAGAAAAACTGAAGTAGGGCCATACTAGAGCCAATGACGTCTAAGCATAGCATTTAAAGAGCCCGTTTCCATTTACATCTGTAGGGTCCTAGGTTATTTAAAAACATCCTAGAAACAGGGGAACACCTAATGTCAGTGACTGCCACAAAATGACCTAAGCAGGTGAGTCTTACCGTGAACTAGCAGCTCACCTAGTGCTCACAGAGCTGCTGTTTCCTTTAGGTTTGAGCTCCACAAAGACGATCCAGGAAATTTTTCTAAAAGGCTAAAAACTGTTCTTTCCCTCCTACTTAGCCTTCAGGGTCTACTTCAAAGCAAATACCCATAAAACTCAAAGCTCCTCAAGAGGACAACAGTAGAGTTAACTCTAAATAATTTGGGAGTGAAATACCCAAGGGCTCCTTTCATAAATGAGCGTGCAGAGATCCCAGGCTTCTTGAGTGGCCCTGACCGGGGAGTGCAGCAGAGGCAGTGTGTCCTGTCTGTATGTGGGCCAGCCAGCTCAGCCGCTCACAGCATGGGACTGATGAGGCAGAGCCACAGGTCTGCCCCAATGTGCAGACCGGTTAGCCTCACACTGCATTAATAAAAAAAACAATGGTTCTATAGACAGTGGGCTCCAAGAAATCATTTTCATGTATAAAGCATGGAATTTTAGAGCTGTGAGGGATTTCACAGATCCAACCCATTTCATTTTACAGATTAGAAAAATTGGGGTCCTAAAGAAATTGGCCAACTTGCCCAAAGTCAAAGGGCCAGGATAAAAATCACAACCAAAGAGCTCTGACTGTCCAGCTCATCCTTCTTTTATTATAAACAGTATCATTTAAAACCAACCAGTGGTTTTACTGATCTAAGAATGTATTAACAATGTTCTCCCCAACCTCAAATTCCTTTTCCCTCATTCCTGTCCTCCTATTGATCTTTGAATTGCCTCCACTAAATCTCTACTCCTACACAGCTACCAGCTCCAGCCTTTACAAATTTTTTCCCCTTGTGAATTCCTATAGCTTTATCATTGTATTAGCTAACATTTACCATGTATCTAAGTACATTTCAGGCACTGTTCCAAGCACCTTGCTTGTATTAACTCTTTTAATCTCCAGAACAACATATGAGGTAGATATTATTAACACCCCCATTTAACAGATGAGAAAACAGAGGCACTGAGACCTACATAGCTAGCCAAAAGCTACACAGCTTGACAATGACAAAGCCAGAGTTCAAAACATCCTATTCACACTTGTTTTGGCTCTTAATCATTGTTAAATTGCACTACATAAATTCCCAGAAGGCATGGGTGGTTGGGTGGTGTCTTAAACTTCATTTGTATCCCTTTCACAGAGAACAGGATTATGCCTGGAATCCCTTAGTCCAAACACCTGGAACTCCTTGCCTCATTCTCAACCCTGCGTCACCCTCAGTTCCTACTGGGAGGACAAAGAACGCTGCAAGGGGAAATCACTGAGGATGCTGACAAATGCTCGTGACCTGATTGCATACACTGGCTGCTTCGCAGGTAAGGCCGTCCCAGGCTCCCTCCTCCACCTTTGCTTCCAGATCCTATTTCTTCCTGCCTTCTCCAACACCATGTTCCCTCAATTATCCCAACTCTCTGTCACAGTCTCAATCTTTATTTTTCCTCTCCCACTTCTGTATCTTCTCCCTTTACATCGTCATCTCCCACTCTCTCTCCACTTGGCTTAAGCAATCCTGGTTTTATTCTGTTATCCTGGTTCTACCCACAACTGCAGTTTCTTCTTCCCCTCCACCTCCTTATTCTCTAAGAGCTGGCCTTCTGCAGTCTCTCTGCAACACTCCTTCTTGTAGGGGATCTTACCTACTCAAAATAATCTGTACGTGGGTGAGTCTCAGATTTCCATCACCAGCCTGACTGCTCTCCTAAGCCCAACAATTGCCTGTCACCACTTCAAAATTAAAGCACTTAAAACCACTCATGTTTTTACTTCCAAAAACTGACTCCTCCTCCTGGCCTTCTTAACTCTGCTATTGGGACCATCGTTTTTTCAGCCATCCAGTTTGTGAAGCCTCAGTCATCTTTGCTCTGTCATCCTTTGCTATGCTTGCCCAACCAGTCACCAGCCTTAATAACTCTACTTCCTCCACCGTTGCCATTTCCAGAAGCGTCACCCTAATTCAGGTCCAGCGCCAACAGCCTCTCTCCCACTTGCAGACCAGTCCCTCAGTCCACCAGGCACACCTTCAAAGATCTGTTTCTCTGAAAATCTGCTTCCATTATGTCATTTCCCTCCCTCAAACCTACCAGAGTTATAGGACAGGATCCAAACATCTGCCACTTCACTGCCATCCAAGGCCTTCTACAACCTTATATTTCTCAGCCATTCTCTTTTACTGCTTCCCTGCAAGCACATCTATGCTGGTGACTGCTTCTTGTGTTTTTTTTTTTAAGGTAGAACATAATAAAACATACAGATCTTAAGTGTATAGATTGGTTATTTTGTTTATATGTATATACCTGTATAAATCACCCCTCCGATCATGATACAGGAGATTTATTTCCAGCATCCCAGACAGGTCTCTTGAGCTCCCTTGCCAATAACTGCCACTTTCCCCATCCAGCAAAGACTATTCTGACACCTATCTCCATACTTTGGTCTGTTTTGAACTTCACATAAGTAGGATATAAAACAGTCTTCAGAGGGTCTGGCTTCTTTCACTCAGCATTATTTCTGTGCAATTTGTCTTTGTTTTGTGTGTGGCAGTAGTTCATTCTTCTGTTGCTGTGTAGTATCCCATGTATGAATACAGCACAATTTATTCATTCATTCTACTTTGATAGACATTTAGGTTGTATATAGTTTTAGGCTATTATGAACAAATAAGCTGCTAAGAATATTTTTGTACAAGTCTTTTGATGGCTGTACGTGTTCTTTTCGGCATAATGGCAGCAGTGGAATGCTGGGGTCAAAAGACGGCATATGTTTGTTTAACTTTAATGATCCTATCAGTAATGGAGGGTTCCAGTTGCTCCACATCTCACTAACACCTGGAAATGACAGTCTTCTTAATTTTACCCATTCTAGTGGGTACATATGTAGTGGTATTTCATAGTTTTTAAAAATAGGAACTTACTAAGGTGAAATTTACACAACATAAAATTAACCATTTTGAAGTGAACAACTTGGCAGCAATTGGTACATTCACAATGTGGTACAACTCCCATGTCTGTCTAGTTCCAAAACATTTCCATCACTCCAAAATAAAAGCCTGTATCCATTAATCAGTTGCTTACCATTCCCCTCCCCATTTCCCCCATCCTCAGCTCCTGGTAACCATCAGTTTGTGTTCTGTCCCTACTGATTGATGTATTCAGGATCATACAAATGGAGTCATACAATATGTGACCTTTTGTGTCTGGCCTCTTTCACTTAGTATAATGTTTTGGAAGTTCATCAACATTGTAGCATATATCAGTGCTTCACTCCTTTCTACAGATGAATAATGTTTCCTTATATGGATATATCATAATTTGTTTCTTCATTCATCCATTGATGGGCATTTGGGGTCTTCCCACATGTGGCTCTTGTGAATGGCTCATGCAAATATATGTACTTGCTTTAGTCCGTTTTCAATTCTTTTGCCTGCACACATCTAGGAGTGGAGCTGAAGGGTCATATAGTTAAACGTGTTTAAGTTTTTAAGGAACTGCCAAACTTTTTCCACAATGGCTGTGCTGTTTTGCACTGACACCAGCAATGTAAGGTTCCAATTTTTCCATATCCTAGCCAACATGTTATTTTCCTTTAAAAGACTTGTTTTTATTAAAGCCATTCTAATGGATGTGAAGTGGTGCCTCACTGTGGTTTTGATTTGCATTTCTCTAAACTAATGATGTTGAGCATTTTTTCCTGAGTTTGTTGGCTCACTGGAAATCTAATCTGCTTTTCTCTGATACTGAACACCTTTTCATATGTTTATTGGCCATTTAGATATCCTACTTCATGAAATGCCAGTTTCAGTCTTTGCCCACTTTTTTTCTAGTAGGTCATCTGCCTTTTGTTATTGACTTGTAGGAGTTCTTTTTATATTCTCCATACAAGTCATTTGTCAAATATATTTAAAATATTCTTCCCCTTATTATTTTCTTACTGGTGTCTTTTTGATAAACAACAGTTCTTAATTTTACTGAAATCCAACCTATCAATCTTTCTTTTGTTGTTGTTCTAAGGAATCATTTGCCATCCCAAGGCCACACAGCTATTAGCCTGTTTTCTTCTAGAAGCTTTATTGTTTTACTGTTCTTCTTTCGATTTCAGTTAATTTGGAGTTGATTTCTGTATATTTTATGAGATAGAGGTCAATGTGTTTTGTATTTGTTATTGTTTTTCCTACATGGATAGCCAACAACAAACCCGGCAACACTAAGAGTCTGGTTACTGTTATTTTCATTGACTCTTAAATATACTTTCATTTCTTGTTTTAAATCTCCTGAGGTCTACCTGATGAAGTGGGGAGTTTAGTAACCATAATGTTGCACATGTAACTGTAGATTAATGATACCAAAATAAAATTAAAAAAAAAAGAAATATAAACATTTAAAAAAAGAAAGAAATATAAACATTAAAAAAAAATCTGAGGTCTTTCCTTCTCAACAAAGTTATATTCATCTGTTAAAACCAGCTTAAATTCTCCTCTGAGGAAACTGTCTTGCAAAAAGCAAAAATAAACTTTTTAGATTTAGAAAGAACTTAGAGACCATCCAGTCAAACTTCCCTTACTTTATCAGTAAGGTAAGTAAGAGAGGTTGAGTTGTTCAACTGCTAATTAGTGACAGATGCAGAGCTAGGGCACAGGTCTCTTGGCCTCCAAAATACTGCTCTTTCCACTATACCGCAGTCTCTCAGGCAATGCACCTTGTCCATCACTACCTCCTCAGCTTTCTTCTTCCTCCAGATGAGACAGCGAGCACAGATAATGAAGGAACAATAAAGTGACTTTTTGCCCTAAGAGTTCTGAAAAAGACAGAACTAGATTCACAGTTGGAAATAGATGATTGGGGACCCCTTCACTTGGTTGTCCAGGAAGATTTAAGATCTTAAAATGCCACTTATGGCCTGGACACACACAAATGAAGAGAATCTAAGGAAAAGGGTGAAAGAGAGGAAGAAAACTCATTGGAATGAGGTTATAATAGGGATAAAGGAAGAGAAGACATTTTAGGAGAAGTTAAAGGAAACACTATAGGCAAGGTACACAGGAAAAAAATGTTGGAAGGAGGGTCAAATAGCAAGTAATATTAAAAACTTGTCTTATATTTGAGAAAGCACAAAGCTGGAGAACTCATACTTTCTGATATAAAAAATTAATATAAATATATAGTAACCAAAGCAGTATGGTACTGGCATACCGAAAGACATATAGACCAATGGACTACATCCGGGAACCCAGAAACAAACCCTTCAACCAGGGTGCTATGATGACCACTAAATGGGGGAAAGACAGTTTTTTCAACAAATGGTACTGGGAAAACTATATCCAACTGCAAAAGGGTGAAGCTGTACTCTTACCTCATGCCATACACAAAAATTAACTCAAAATGGGTCAAATACCTAAATGTAAGAGCTGAAACTATAAAACACTTAGAAGAAAACACAGGGGAAAAGCTTCATGACATTGTATTTGGCAGTGATTTCTTTTATATGACACCAAAAGCACAGCAACAAAGAAAAAATAGATATATTTGGACTTCATCAAAATTAAAAAAAACCTCTGTGCATTAAAAGATGCTATCAAGTGTGTGAAAAGGCAACCCACAGGATGGGAGAAAATATTTGTGAATCGTCTATCTCACAAGGAATTAATACTAAGAATAATTAAAGAAGTCCTACAACTCAACAATAAAACACAAACAATATAATTAAAAGTAGATGAAGGACTTGAACAGACATTTCTCTAAAGAAGATGTACAAATGGCCAAAAACCACATGAAAAGATGCTTAACAGCACTAATCGTTAGGGAAACACAAATCAAAACCACAAAGAGATACTTCACACTCATTAAGATGGCTACTATAAAATAAAATAAAACACAAAATAACATGTTGGTGAGAATGTGGAAAAACTGGAACCATGTGCTATAATGGAAAACAGTATGTTGGGTCCTCAGAAAATTCAACATAATTACCATAACATTAAGCTATTCCACTTTTAGGTATATACCCCAGAGTTGAAAGCAGGGATTCAAACAGGTATCTGTACACCCATGTTTGTAGCAGCATTATTCACAACAGCCAAAAGGCAAAAATAACCCAAATGTCCATGAACAGATGAATGGGTAAACAATACATGCGTTATAGACATACTGTGGAATATCATTCAGTCTTACAAAGGAATTTCTGACACACACTACAACATGAATGAACCTTGAAGACATTATGCTAAGCAAACTAAACCTGATTCAAAAGGAAAAATATTCTATGATTCCACTTACATGAGGTCCCTAGAGTCAAATACATAAAAACAAAGAGCAGAACAGTGGTTACCAGAGGCCAAGGGGAGGAAGCAACAGGAAGTTATTGTTTAATGGTACAGAGTTTCAGTTTGGGATGATGAAAAGGTTCTGGAGATGAATAGTGGTGATGGCTGCCCAACAAGGTGAAGGTACTTAATACCACTGAACTGTACACTTCAAATGGTTAAAATGGTAACTTTTATATGTGTCTTACCACAATTTTTTTTAAAAGAGGGGAAAAAAGCAAACACAACATTTACTGTGCCCCCTACTGCATGCCAGCAACTGTGCTTATGCTCAATATGGCTCTCCGCCTTTAGGGAACTTTAAAGTCCCTGGGGGTGGTGGACAAGGAAACAGGCAAAGCACCATATGATAAATCCAATAAAGTAAAACAGGCTTCGACAGACACATTAGCTGCCTTAGCAAGATACCTAATTAGTTTGGGGAGGAGATCAGGAAAGGCTTCGTAGAGAAAGTGACATCTTAGCTAAAACTTCAAATATGGCTGGTGGAGCGAGGGATGGCAAGAAAATGGATAGAGCTTTGCTAAAAGAAGACATAGCACACACAAGAGACCACAGACAAGGAAGATCAAGCTACATGGACACTGCAAATAGTTCAATGTAAGTGGACTTCAGAAAACTAACAGATAAACAGGTGACACATCAGGAAGACAAAGTTGTTATCATGGAAAAGAGTTTTGACTTTATTCTGAAGGCAGTAAGAAGATATTGAAGGCTTTTAAGTAGGGAATGACTTGATCAAAGTAACATTTCAGAAACATTATTCTGGCTGCAATGTATAGAACAAGGCTGGCTCAGGAGGGGAGGTAGGGGAGGAGGAAGACCACACAGAAGACTGGGCAGTGGCTCAGTAACTGAGAGAGAGTGCCAGCAGCGACGATGTACTGACCAGTCTGGTTGGCTTTGGAGTCGGGAGGTAAGGTAGAAGGAAAACCAAGAAAGAGACCCAGATTTTTGTCATGGGCAAATGGATGGCAGTTAGTAAAACTTACTAAGACAGGGAATAAGATGTGACGCACAGCTGTGGGGTTAAGATGATGACTTCACTCGTGACCGTGCCGAGTCTGATCACCTTGGTACAGCCAGATGGAGACACTGGAGAGGGCAGGAGATACGTGGTTCTGAAGTTCAAGGGAAAGTCTTCACAACAAGAACTAAAAAAGGAGAAGTCTGGTACAGAACCACAGCGAGATTCTGAGGCCTGCCAGCTAGCTCTTTGCATGTTGATGTATAGCTCATGTGGAATCAGCCAGAGGAGCAGCTCCGCACTGGGAGGAAAGTGGGCGGCTCTTATCACAGAAGAGAGAAATGCAGCCAGATGGATAGAGTTTACACTGTCCCCACTCCCTGGGCCCCTCCTTCCACCAGTGACAACTAGATGCTAGGCTGCCAATTTTCTACTTTGTCACTTACAGATTTCATTTTGGAAGATCATATAACAGTTCTAGAAATTGAAATAAAAACAATTTTGTCAAACCTTATTTTTACTCATTTGAAACATAAAAATTGCAGTCTTAAACCTCTCTTGATAACATAAAAATCTGGCTCTCCCTCCAACATGATCTTATGGCCCACCGTCACCCTGGTGAACGTCAGCATCCATGCTGACTGCTGCCCTGTGCATTCCTCTGTCTCACAGAATTTCTACGTTGTGAGGCCACTTTGAAGTCTGTCCTTCCTAAGCTTACACCCACCAAATTTTCCCAGTTTGAGCTGTTTGCCTCTGATTCTCAATAGCTGTCTCTTCCTAATCCTTTTGTTAAAGTCACTCTTCATTGATGTACATCTATGTCTTCCTGCAAATACCTTTTAAAGGGTCTGTTTATGAATATTTAGAAAGAGGCCTAATATGGATATAAACGTAAGATTAAGCATGATAAATAATCTTCTAGCACTTACACTTTGAGTACTTGAAAATTTGTTCTAAAAATGCATTTAAGTGAAGTCAAAACCAATTACTACAATGGTTTTAAGTGAACCAAAAGTTTCTCTGCGTAGGTCCCATCAGCCCAAAATGAAGATAGGTTTCCTCTTTGCCTTTATATTCATACTATCAAGACTTTTATCTGCTTCATTATATAACCCAACCAAGAAGGTCATCTTCCTTGCCCTGCAGGCACTACAAGTCAAAATTTCCCTCTATTTTATCACCTGTCATCACCAATTTTCTTTTTTTCAAATTTAACTGACTTTCCACATTTCCTTTATTTCTCCCACAAGGCACAGGAGCCTTTCCCCTTTATGTCTCACACATTAAACCCTTTGTAGACTAGTTGTTATCCCCACACCTATTGTCATTCTCTTCAGTAGTCTGATTCAAGTTATGATGCAGTTTTTCTCACATATTGTTTTATCATTCTTTTTGCCTCAATGCCAACATGCACATTAGATTTCACCCTCCCTTCCCTACACAGTCCTTTCACTGTAATATTGAGACTCTCCTCTCCACCTGTTCGGTCTCTCACTCTTGTCTTGTCCCAACGCAATGATCTAAAGAGAGAAATGTTGTTTTACTTTCCACTATATTGTTTCCACGTTTTCCAGAGAATTAAATTATTGACATATGTTTAACGACTAGAAAAGTCACTTAATAGGTGCTTATACTCCTAAGGAAAACCAAAACATTTAGGAAGCCATATTTTATCTCAAGTACCCAAGACAGGGTTCTTACAGTACTACTCTAGATCCTCAATAAGAAACTCTGATTTTATACATTCTTCCATAAACACTCTCTGGGCACAGTGGGAGCAGGGAAATGAAATAATATAGTTGGGGATAGAGTGAAGCAGTCACTGTACACACATACAAATCATAAAATTCCTAATTATAACCGAGGAAAAGAAATCAACTCATCTCATATTTCATGTTGTTCTTTTCCTTTACAATTGCATACAGTTATCTGCTTAAGTCCACTGAACATATGATTCCGGTAAGACAGTCACTGCTTCTGACCAAATTCCAGTGGTTTTATGCTTTGCCTCTACTGTAATGACTACGAGAACTACTAAAATGACAAAGAAAGTACAGGGATTAATACAGCATCGAACATGTGGAAAGTGCACAGTAAATATTAGCTCTTAATACCACCTGAATCACCAATTTTTCTTCCATTCCACTCGATCATAAAATATATAAAAATCCAAAACAAATTCTGTAAATCTTTGTATAAATCCTGCTGAACAAAGATGATTTAATTATGGAAATAAAAGTATGGCAGGCAGTCAGTGGCATGAAACACTCCATAAATGTTCATTTTTCAGTTGATACAAAAAAGATCCAAATGTGGGTATAAAATAGTGAAGGGGTATCAATATATCATGCGTACAAAAGATAAAATGTAGGCAAGTTGTAGATACTCTTGGCTATTTTATAGACCATAGGCAGCCACAGGGATGCTTGCCGAGTCCAGCTAAGGGATGAAGATGATTTCACTCTTACCAGAGAAAGAAATGGCGGCAATGGTTTTGGGGCTTATCACATCCTTCATGACCGAGGAAGATAGCACAGGCTATGATGACTGTGCTCACATCACAAGGTCCTACCACTTTCACCTGCATACACGTTTTTCATAACATACAGATTTCAGAAGTTAAATCACAAGATTTCATAGCTAGCCTTAACTTTGCCATCTTCAAAAATAGAGCATTTGAGTATAATGAAGATTATGAGGTTTCTACTCTCCATAATCATATTACTATCAATAATAATAGTTAATATGGACCCTAGCCCATATGCCTCTATAAAGCTTGACAATTTCCAATCAAAATAATGGTTGTGGACAGCTGGTATCACCTTTGCTATAGGTTTTTTTTTTTAATTAAGGTATCAGATCAAATTCTCTACTCCAACCCCAAAAGAGAAACATCCTACGGCAGGACTGAGAAACTGATATTAGAGTTCAGATACTGTCACTAACCAGCTGTGTGGCCCTAATCAATTCACCTACCCAAGCCTTGGTCTAATTTTTAAAAGGAGGGAGGTGAGTGAAATGATTTATAGAGCCAGTTCTGTAATTTACCAGCTAATCGACCTTGGGCAAATTGCATAATCCCATGCAGCTTCCATTTCCTCATTTGAGGGTTAAATGAGATGATGCATATATAAGTAGGTCTCAATAAACAAATAATGACAATCATAATATTACCAATAATAATAGTTAATATGGAACATTTACTATGTGTTCCAGGCACAGTTCTAAAAGCTTTTGCATAGTTCTTCTGTCCTTCCAAAAATCCTGTGAAGTCGGTGTTGTTACACCCCATATTACTGACAAGAAGCTGAAGCACAAAGAGGTAAGTAAGTTGCCCAAGATCACACAGTGGGATTCAAGCCCGAGCCGTTTGGCTCCAGGATCTGTGTTCCTACCCATTTCATTAAACTACTTCTTGTTACCAGCGCTCTCTCCCCTTCTCTGTGCTTCTTCTGAGATCCCTTCCAGCTCTACAGTGTCACAAAAATAAACTAATTAGCTGCCCTGGACTCTGATAGGCTAAGCAAAGTTGGCTTCTCTGAGAGAATTACCAAGGTTTTATGTTTATGGAGGCTTAAATCAGAAAGAATTATGTCCTGACTCAACATTTATTACCAAATAATTATGTGTTGAATAAAGGAATGGACAGAGAGGCTAAGAAGAGGTCTAGTATTATTCAGCTGACCCTTACCACACCGTGACCAAGAATTCATCTGCTCAGTAAGCACTTTCTGAGTGTCTGCTATGTAGCAGGCACTGCAAAGCTTAGAACCTAGAAAACTGACTTATGAACACATTCTCCTAAGTCATTACCTGTCAACTGTGCTGTAAAGTAGATTCCTGCACTGGATGGTAGAAAGTTGGATTGAAATTTTAAAGCTTTTTTGTTTTCAACAGTAGAAGTCCTTCCCAAATGACATCTTAAGTGAAATGTCAACATATAATACAGTCAACAGCATCCCTGCTCTGGTTGAAGCAAGGAGTGAGCCTGAGGTCCACCTCACTCCTCCCACGTCACCCTGAATACATTCCTGCAGAGTGCCAGCATGGCTCTAAAACTATTACACAAAATAACAATGGGATCTCTTCAATTCCAGACTTCAATGGACAACTCTTAAAATGGATCAAGACTGTTTACCAATGAAGTTCACTTGACATGGACTTGGAAAAGGTTATGTGCCTGTCTGCAAAGCTGGTGTGATAACTAAAAAGATTACAATAACAAATACTGTCACCCACTCTATAAACATCACCTTTAATCCTCACAACCACCTAAGTAGGTAGGTATTGACAGCTTTATTTCACAAGCAAGGAAGGAGAGACTAAAAAGAAAAAGATTTCCCCAGGTCACATGGGAAGCAGCATCCCTCCAAAGCCCACATGCTTTCCCCTCTACCGCGATGCCTCAGACAGGGACTAAGGTTCAGCACTTGCTGACTCCGAAGAAACTTTACCAACAGGAGGAAGACTTTTAATGACAATATGAGAACTGACAGCTTGCATGGAGTTTTGCTACTCAGGTAACACACAGGTTGCTTCACTGGGTCAAAAAAGGTAACACCCAAACTGGGTCGAGCCACAGGTCATCCAAGCATCCCCAGCACCAAAGCCTGGGTGTGGCTAAGAAGTCTGCACACAGGCAGTTCAGAGGTCTCACGGAGCTTGCGTGGTCTTTGCTCGTCCCTTGCTGACTCAATCACTAGTGGAGAGCAGGGCACACCTGTTAAATGGTTACTACCCGATAACCTACTGACCAAATTCAGACGCATTGCTCACACTTCCAAGAGGCTGCACAGGGAAGATGGGTCCCACCAGTAGCTGCTCTGGTATTCAGACAAAGCGACTAAAAGCAGGGAGACAGACAGGGAGGCCTGAGGTACAGTTACAACCATGGGGATAATAAAATCACCTTCCTTGTAGGGTTCCTGCAAGGAGCACATGAGACAGTATCAAGAGCTCTTGAAGTATTATATAAATGTTAATACCAGAATATCACAGCAGCAAACAATCCAATGTAGTAGTCAGCCATGACTAAAAACAGGATAGATCTTTCCTGAACAAGATTTTAGACTTGCTGGGAATATTAGGAGACTGAACTGACGGAGTGATAAATTCCACAAGCAGTTGCTGAGACTACAAATTAATGCAACCTCATATTTGTACAGTGTTTTAACGTTTACAGAGCATTTTCTTATCCTTCACCTCATCTGAGCCTCACTTGTGAGGTGAAAGGCACAAATACTGCTAGATCCAACTTCACAGAAAACGTATTGGGTTAGAGAAGTCAAGCGACTTGCCTGTATCAAACAGCCAGTGACACGGGGACAAAATATCAAATGGTCCCGTTTTCTTAGGAGGAAGAATTCCCTTCCTGTGAGACTAATTTTTTCCCTTATGCTGAAAAGAACATGAGTATTAAGGGAAAGGGGAAAGCTCTCTAAATAATAATAACAACAATGATGGTGATGGTAAAGAGGCGAGGAAGGAAAACTGAGAACTCAGCTGATGGAGGAGATGGCTGTCGGGGGGCTGGGAAGCCTTCAAAGAGCAAGAAAAGGAGAAAGCAAAAGAGGAGACAGGAAAACTATTAGGTGTAATAGCTAAAAAATACTTTTTAGAAAGTCTGGTGGTTTCATGTCCAACACACCTTGCTAATCTCTACAAGATGCTCCCAGTAAAGATCTGCATTACTCATTAAGTCTTTGGGAACTGAATTTGCCTGTGTTTTGTTTCTGTTGTTCTGCTTTGTTTTTACACTGCCTTGAAACAAAAGCAGGTAGTTGCATCTGAGTTACGCCCATGAGTGGCAAGGCATGGGCTGGGATGATTCGGGGTTTCGCTTTCCACCCCTGTGCTTTCCTCTGATCACTCACTGCCTCCAAGTACAGTGGGCATGATGTGGACAGGGTCTTTCCAAAAGCATCCACCAACATTGTCAGCAACGCAGGTATGAAACATCATCCCCAAACAGGAAGTACAGCAACATGCACCCAATGCCGTCAATGATGCTTACGCCTACTTTCCAGCTGGCCTCCCGCACCCCCTGCCACAGACTCACAGAAGTTAGCTGGCCTGCTCAGGGTCGCAAAGACACCAAGTAGCAAGCCAGGGCTTAGACAACGGATGTGACTCCATCCAGTATGCTCTTCTGTAGTATGACATTCCTCACTCAGGAAAGAAATGTTATAACGGAACAAGCACAGTGGTAGCAAGAAGAGAAATATATTCTCATCCCATCTATAGCTATTAACAAAACTTACTCTTACACTTTTCCCTGATATGTTCAAAGTTCTCTCTTTCATCTTCTTGGGGAAGATGGGACTAGCAAAAGATCCTGTAGGAAAATCTGAAGCAAAAATTTTTCATGATTGCTATGGTGTCATAACTATCGTTAACCACCTCACTGCAACAAAGGAATCTGACTAATCCCCAGGCTGGCACAACCTGTGCAACCTTAGGGGCACAACAGTAATTCTAAACTGGTGGCCATTACTGGAAACTGGTATGGAATTTAGATTTGATGGCCAGGGCTTCCTTCAGCTCAAACACCTTCAAATTCTCCACTGCTTTTTGATTAAAACTTCAAATCCTTAAATGAATGTTCAAATCCTTTTCAACCTATTAATAGACACACTCTGCTTGCATCTTATGCTTCATAAAACCATTCCTCACTCCTACTGTACTTTTCCATTCCAACACCTTTTGGTGTGCTGTTTCTTTTGCCTAGAATGCTATCATGCCTGACCTTGCTTGGAATAGCTGTTCGTATTCTCTCTAGTCGAAAACCTCTCCTCCCCTCAGTATTTTATATCGCCCCTAAAACATTACTTTAAATCACAGCTTTATGTTTCTGTGTTCCACTTTCGCCACCTGATCCTAAGCACCTTAAGGGCAGAGGTCTCATGAGCCACTGCATCCTCCACATGCTCGCCTGGTGTCGTGCTTTTGCCCACAAAAAAAGAACAGTGTAAGACATCAAATAATTGTTTGTGGCATAAATGAAAGAACGGTATTCAGTTTTTATCTTAAGTAAGATAATGGCTATTCTAGGGAGTAAATTTACTCGACATTTCCTAAATAATGCATCCAGTGGTTTTGAGATCTTCAACATCCAAGAGAACCAGGGCTCAAATTATCTATGTAACTAAATGTCTGTTAGTCACCTTTCCTTAGTCTAAGATCTCTACGACAAAAGTTAAGTGATGATTTGCAAATACAACATTTACTGCCAATAAAAGGGAGCATCATCCTTGGACTGAAGTCGCCACACCCTCATTCAGACCAGTAGGTGGAAGATGGTAGTAATTTGAATAGTTTGGCCAAATGTTTGACTTAGTCCTGACATTAACAGGAGTATGACAGGTTGAGGCATTCTATAAAAACTATATCATTAAAATATGAATACTCAGGACAGTAGTTCCCTTGGAGAAAGGTAGTGAGTTATTAGGTGATGCAGGAGACTTCTGGGTGACTGGTTACATAGGTGTGGTCACTGAAAATTTATCAAGCATACAGTCATGATTTCTGTATTTTCTACATACATGTTATATTTCAATAAGAAGTTTTTACAAGATGAATACTGATAAAACAACATATAATATTAAGAAATCATACTATTTAAAACAAAATTTAAGCACAACACTTAATCAGGTAAGATGAGGGGGAAACCCATTTAAACTTTAAAAAATCATTATCTCAGTGGTGGGTGTACTATCTTCGTTTCCCTTCTTCCTCTTTCCTTATTTCTAGTAAGGCTCTGGCATTTAAAACTCTGGCTTTTCATTTCTCCCTTGAAAGCTCCACAGAGAATTCCAGAATTCTTATTACTCAACCTGATTACTTCTCTTATATGTATCTCTCAGTAGAAAACCTAGTTTAAAGTTTCCCGTCAAATGGCTCAGATTCCAGAATGTCCCCTTCAATTATGACCTTTTCATTCATCCATTCATTCATTCATTCATTCAAGAATTATTTGTCAGTACCAAGGAATGCTTCAATAATGAATGAAATATCTGCATCCCATCCTTGTAGAGCTTAAACTCCCAATAGAGATAGATGGATTGCCAGCCAATTACTATGCAGTGACGCAACAGCACTAAGGATGAGGTACTAGGGACCCACACGACCGAGAATTAGGGGCAGATGGGCCTAGGGATGGGGTGAAGGCAGGGTTTCCCATAAAAGTAGTATCTAAGCTGAGAGGAAAAGGAAGTTTGTTCTAAGAACATGTGAAATGTGTGAAGTCCTAAGGAAGACAAACAGAAAACAATAAAAAATTATACTTAATTTGATTTCTCTGCAGTTTGATCCAGCCTTTCTCCAACCTTATAATAATTTCTTCTAACTATGAAGTGGTTAACCTATTAACAATGCTGTCAATCTTTGAAAATCATTATTTGTCTTAAAATGATTTTACATAATACTAAATAGCATCCTTTGGCTTTAAAAATCCTAGCAGTTTTTGTTCTAAACCTATCTTTAAATACAAAAAAAATTTTTTTAAGCAAAGAGAACAACAGAGCAGTCATCAAATTAAAGTGTTTAAAAATCATAGTCAGTTAAGGTAACTGTAAAAGACTCTAAGGTCCAAGAGGGTATTATGCTCAGTGAAACAAGCCAGGTGGAGAAAGACAAGCGCCAAGTGATTTCCCTCATCTGTGGAGTATACAACGAAGCAAAACTGACAGAACAAAACAGCAGCAGACTCAGAGACTCCAAGAAGGAACTAGCCTTACCAAAGGGAAGGGGTGGGGGAGGGAGAAGGGGATTGAGGGGCACTATAATCCGCAATCACAATCTAGGTAGGTCACGGGGAAGGCAACACAGCACGGAAAAGACAAGTAATGACTCTATAGCATCTTACTACACTGACAACAGTGACTGCAGTGCAGGGGAAGGGGGGAGGTGGTGAGGACTTGACAATATGGGTGAATGTTGAAACCACAATGTTGTTTATGTGAAACCTTCATAAGATTGTATATCAATGATAATTTAATTTAAAAAAAGACTCTAAGGTCCAGACTGGAGAACAAATTCTGAGTGACTGTCAATACTACCTTACCACCTTATTTTGATATCCTGTGAGCTCTTTAAAAATAACATTTATTGCCATTTTTCCTGGTTATAAAATATGTATTTCATTACAGAAAACTTGGAAAATACAATATAAAAAGTAAAAACTATCTATGAGCCTAACACCCAGAGAACTACTCTTAAACTCTTCATACTCTTTTCTTTGCCTGTAATTACACAAAGCTGGGACCACATTCTTTATACACTGCAATAGACAGTATCTGTGTCTCCCCATATTCATACATTGAATTATAAAACACAGAGTCCCTTATAAAAGCAAGTTCCTTGACCCTTCTGTCGCATGAGGTCACAGCAAAGAGGGCTTTCTATGAACCAGGACGCAGGCCCTCACCAGACACTGAATCTGCCGGCCCCTTGACCTTGGAATGGAGATCTCCAGTCTATTGTTTATAGGGCACCCAGGCAATGGTATTTTTATTGTAGCAACCTGAACAAGCTAAGACATACATTTTGAATCCTTCTCATTACAGTTTGTTTATGAAATATTTCAGATATTAAAAAATATAGATAGTAATAGAATTTTACAAATATAGTGGAAGAATACCCCTGGGTATTCTTTTGCATGCAATTCCTCTCTACCTGCCTCAAAGGCAACGATTATCCTGAATTGTTCCTCAAACTCTTGTACCTTTTATATTTATGATTTTTATAACACCATGTATCTCTTATAATACAAAGGATTGTTTTACATGTTCTGAAACTTTATGTAAGTGTAAAATATTGATCATTTCTTGAAACTTGCATTTTTCCACTCATGGTTGACATTTATTCCTTTTGACACATTTTCCTCTAATTCATGCATTTTCCTGGTTTCACAGTAGTAGTTCATTGTTTGACTATAGCACAATTTGTCCACTCTCCTGTTGATGAAACTGTTTCCAACAATTGCATGCTATTATTAATAATACTACCAGAAACATTCTTGTACAAGTTCCCATGTGCTCAAGTAAGAAAGTTTCTCTGGGGTATGTATGTATCTGGGAGTTCAATTATTGGGTTCTAAAGTATAAGCATTTTTCTTTTTTTTTCTCACATGCACATACAGGATTTTATTCCAAAAGTGGATTAAGTGTTCAAGAACAATGACAAAAAGTCATTATCTGAAGTTATTATTTCAGGCGTTTGTACCACAATTCACTTATTCTAATGTTCATGGGTATTTGGGTTTGTTTCCAACTTGGGACTGTTACAATATTACTGTAAACATCTCCTGGTGAACATAGGCACCTATTTTCCTGGGCACATACATAGTAGTAAAATTACTCCATCAAGAGTAGGCCCGTGTTCAGCTTTATTAGATACTGCCAAGCAATTTTCCAAAAGGTATCTTTTCCAATTTTCACTTCTACCAGTAGTGCCTGTTGCTCTAAATCTTCACAGCCACTTGGTATAATAACCTTTCCCTCTTTTTTAAATTTTATTTTGTTTTAATTTTTTTTATTAAGGTATTATTGATATACACTCTTATGAAGGTTTCACATGAATAAACAATGTGGTTACTACATTTACCCATATTATCAAGTCCCCACCCATACCCCACTGCAGTCACTGTCCATCAGTGTAGTGAGATGCCACAGATTCACTGTTTGCCTTCTCTGTGCTACACTGTTTTCCCCGTGACCCCCACACCATGTGTACTAAACATAATACCCCTCAATCCCCTTCTCCCACCCTCCCCACCCGCCCTCCCACACCCCTCCCCTTTGGTAACCACTAGTTCGTTCTTGAAGTCTCTGAGTCTGCTGCTCTTTTGTTCCTTCAGTTTTGCTTCGTTGTTATACTCCACAAATGAGGGAAATCATTTGGCACTTGTCTTTCTCTGCCTGGCTTATTTCACTGAGCATAATATCCTCCAGCTCCATCCATGTTGTTGCAAATGGCAGGATTTGTTTCTTTCTTATGGCTGAATAGTATTCCATTGTGTATATATACCACATCTTCTTTAGCCATTCATCTACTGATGGACACTTAGGTTGCTTCCATATCTTGGCTATTGTAAATAGTGCTGCAATAAACCTAGGGGTGCATATGTCTTTTTGAATCTGAGAGGTTGTATTCTTTGGGTAAATTCCAAGGAGTGGGATTCCCAGGTCAAATGGTATTTGTATTTTTAGTTTTTTGAGGAACCTCCATATTGCTTTCCACAATGGTTGAACTAGCTTACATTCCCACCAGCAGTGTGGGAGGGTTCCCCTTTCTCCGCATCCTCACCAGCATTTGTTGTTCTTAGCATTTTTCATTTTTATACCTGAATCTTAAACATTTTAAATAATAAAACTGAACAATTCTTAAATACAATTATTCAGAAATATCTTCACTCAAGTATCCCTTCTCTAGCTTTGGGCTGGAGTACCATAATTAAGTAAAATCAAATGATTAAGTAAACATGGAAGGCTAAGAGACAAGGACCAACAACCAGGATCTATACAGAAACCTACACATAGTGGTACAGAAATGATTAAACAGTAATTACACCTGATTGTCTTCAATTTAATGTGCTATGAAGGAAATACTGAAGTATCTTTAACTCCTGCACAGCAGGAGAACTCTCTTCAGACTACATTCAGTAGGAGAGAGAGAGCACAGAGAGAAAAACATACTATGGGATAATAAAGAATTGGTGGCAGGAATTTTATGAAGCATTTTGGTGAAAGCAAACATCCTTAGCCAAACAGTTGAAGAAGAATCTTACTGAAAATCTGAACTTTGAGTAAACAGAGACTAAGAAGCTGATTTTTTAAATGGCCATTCCATTACAAAATGATGAGAGAGGTCAGAAAATAGCAAAGAACCTTGAACATCATAGAAGGGAATATAGAGATGATTTCCCTTGACTTCTAGCTTCAAAGTGTTTCTAATTGTTATGTGTATATATGTATGTGTGTGTGTGTGTGTGTGTGTGTGTGTATACCATTCAAGTGTAGGGTAGATATGTTTGGCTTGAAAAAGTCCCTGGGGTTCTGATTCATCACTTCCCTTGGCAATCTCCCTCCCCACTGCCTTGGAAAAACTGCTGTAGGTTCTCTATGCCACACCTACCACAGGCCTTTACAAACTATTCCCACGTTATTACATTTGATTCTCAAAATAATCTGGAGAGGGCAGGTGCTGGTATTCTCACTTTACAGATGAAATACAAAGCTCAGAGAGAGAAAGCTACTTGCTCAAGGTCACCATGAGGGGTAAGGAGGGGAGCAGTGAAAGCACTTGAGGAAATGGCATAATGAATGTGCCACAGAAGGCAGACCTCCTACAAGGAAGCTAAGCACTCTGCAGTGCGCCTTGGACAAAAAGGTTTGTTCAAAAGGGTTGAAGAGGAGGGTAGGCAAATGAACCCATGATTCCTTGCATTCAAAAAAGACCTAAAGCAAATATTATATTATTCTCTACATTTTTCTGCATGCTTAAACTATTTCATATTAAAAATAATTCTGTGGCCAAAGTTTAGACATACTGCCCTCATACTGAGGTTAGGAGGCCAAGGAGTAGACAGTACCTGAGACTAAGGTGAAAAGATTTTACTTCTCTATGGATCAGAAGAAGTGAAAGGTATAATTATGTCTACGTCTGAGTTTGACCTAAGAAGACACCAGCAAGGGAGGACAGAATTATGCAAACACTAGACCTAGAAGGGAATCAGGACGCCCCAAAAGAAATTAGCAAGATTTTACACTGGGTCAAGCTGATTCAGTAACCTGAGACCACACACTTAGGACTAACTTACTCTGTAAGTGGTTCAGAAATAACTCCCCCACTTAGCGGAAAAATTGTTTGTGCTTTTTAAAACAGCTAAATGTGTTCAAGCACAATGCAATGAATACAGTGGGGAAGAGGCACTACAGGTTTGAAAAGAACAAAGACTAGTAACACAGGGGTTTATCCCCGTATCTTGAGTAGAAGCTGCGGTTTCCTGAGCAAGTGGCAGTGACAAGACCCCGCCGATAAGGGCGTCATGCGTTTGCTATTTCCAGGGAGGTTATGAGGAAATATGGCTCCATTTTTTAAAACTCTTCTATTCTTTTTTTTTTGTTTCTTTTATTAAAATATTATTGATATACACTCTTAGAAGGATTCACATGAAAAACAATGTGGTTACTACACTCACCCACATTATCGAGTCCCCCCCATACCCCATTGCAGTCACTGTCCATCAGTGTAGTAAGATGCCACAGAGACCCTACTTGTCTTCTCTGTGCTACACTGTCTTCCCTGTGACCCCCCACACACCATGTGTACCAATCATAATACCCCTCAATCCCCTTCTTCTTCCCTCCCCAATCACCCTCCCTCCCCACACCACTTTGGTAACCACTAGTCCCTTCTTGGAGTCTGAGTTTGCTGCTATTTTGTTAGTTCAGTTTTGCTTTGTTGTCACACTCCACAAATGAAGGAAATCATTTGGGACTTGTCTTTCTCCGCCTGGCTTATTTCACTGAGCATAATATCCTCCAGCTCGATTCATGTTGTTGCAAATGGTAGGATTTGTTTCTTTCTTATGGTGAATAGTATTGCATTGTGTATATGTACCACAACTTCTTTATCCATTCATCTACTGAGGTACACTTAGGTTTCTTCCATATCTTGGCTATTGTAAATAATGCTGCAATAAACATAGGGGTGCATATGTCTATTTAAATCTGAGAAGTTACATTCTTTGGGTAAATTCCTAGGAGTAGAATTCCTGGGTCAAATGTATTTCTATTTTTAGTTTTTTGAGGAACTTCCATATTGCTTTCCACAATGTTTGAACTAGCTTACATTCCCACCAGCAGTGTAGGAGGGTTCTCCTTTCTCCACATCCTTGCCAGCATTTGTTGTTCTTAAACATTTCGATACTGGCCAACCTAACTGATGTGAGGTGGTATCTCATTGAGGTTTTTATTTGCATTTCCCTGATGATTAGTGATGTGGAGCATCTTTTCATGTGCCTGTTGGCCATCTGAATTTCTTCTTTGAAGAAGAGCTGTACATATCCGCTGCCCATTTTTTAATCGGAATATTTGCTTTTTGGTTGTTGAGCTGTGTGAGCTCTTTATATATTTTGGATGTTAATCCCTTGTCGGATATGTTGTTTACAAATATATTCTCCCATACTGTAGGATGCCTTTTTGTTCTTTTGATGGTGTCCTTTGCTGTACAGAAGCTTTTTACTTTGATGTAATCCCATGAGTTCATTTTTGCTTTGGTTTCCCTTGCTCGAGGAGATGCGTGCAGGAAGAAGTTGCTCATGTTTATATTCAAGAGATTTTTGGCTATGTTATCTTCTAAGAGTTTTATGGTTTCATAACTTACATTCAGGTCTGTGATCCATTTTGAGTTTACTTTTGTGTATGGGGTTAAACAATAATCCAGTTTCATTCTCTTGCATGTAGCTCTCCAGTTTTGCCAACACCAGTTGTTGAAGAGGCTGTCATTTCCCCATTGTATGTCCATGGCTCCTTTATCATATATTAATTGACCATATATGTTCGGTTTATATCTGGGCTCTCTAGTCTGTTCCCTTGGTCTATAGGTCTGTTCTTGTGCTGGTACCAAATTGTCTTGAGTACTGTGGCTTTGTAGTAGAGCTTGAACTCAGGGAGGATAATCCCCCCCCTGCTTTATTCTTCCTTCTCAGGATTGCTTTGGCTATTCAGGGTCTTTTGTGGTTCCATATGAATTTTAGAACTACTTGATCTAGTTCATTGAAGAATGCTGTTGGTATTTTGATAGGGGTTGCATTGAATCTGTAGATTGCTTTAGGCAGGAAGGCCATTTTGACAATATTAATTCTTCCTATCCATGAGCACAGGATGTGTTTCCATTTATTGGTATCTTCTTTAATTTCTCTTAGGAGTGTCTTGTAGTTTTCAGAGTATAGGTCTTTCACTTCCTTGGTTAGGTTTATTCCTAGGTATTTTATTCTTTTTGATGCAACTGTGAATGGAATTGTTTTCCTGATTTCTCTTTCTGCTAGTTCATTGTTAGTGTATAGGAATGCAACAGATTTCTGTGTATTAATTTTGCATCCTCCAACTTTGCTGAATTCAGATATTAGATCTAGTAGTTTTGGAGTGGATTCTTTAGGGCTTTTTATATAGAATATCATGTCATCTGCAAACAATGACAGTTTAACTTCTTCCTTACCAATCTGGATGCCTTTTATATCTTTGTGTTGTCTGATTGCTGTGGCTAGGACCTCTAGAACTATGTTGAATAAAAGTGGGGAGAGTGGGCATCCTTGTCTTGTTCCCAATCTTAAAGGAAAAGCTTTCAGCTTCTCACTGTTAAGTATGATATTGGCTGTGGGTTTCTCATATATGGCCTTTATTATGTTGAGGTACTTGCCCTCTATATCCATTTTGTTGAGAGTTTTTATCATGAATGGATGTTGAGTTTTATTGAATGCTTTTTCAGCATCTATGGAGATGATCATGTGGTTTTTGTCCTTCTTCTTGTTGATGTGGATGATGTTGATGGATTTTCTAATACTGTACCATCCTTACATCCCTGGAATAAATCCTCCTTGATCATGATGGATGATCTTTTTGATGTATTTTTGAATTTGGTTTTCTAATATTTTGTTGAGTATTTCTGCATCTATGTTCATAAGGGATATTGGACTGTAATTTTCTGTTTTTGTGGTGTCTTTGCCTGGTTTTGGTATTAGAGTGATGCTGGCCTCATAGAATGAGTTTGGAAGTATTCCATTCTCTTTCACTTTTTGGAAAACTATAAGGAGGATGGGTATTAGGTCTTCACTAAATGTTTGATAAAATTCATCAGTGAAGCCATCTGGACCAGGAGTTTTGTTCTTAGGTAGTTTTTTGATTACCAATTCAATATCGTTGCTGGTAATTGTTCTATTCAGATTTCCTGTTTCTTTCTGGGTCAGCCTTGGAAGGTTGTATTTTTCTATAAGTTGTCCATTTCTTCTAGGTTACCAGTTTGTTAGCATGTAATTTTTCATAGTATTCTCTAATAGTTCTTTGTATTTCTGAGGTGTCCGTAGTGATTTTTCCTTTCTCATTTCTGATTCTGTTTATATGTGTAGAATCTCTATTTTCTTGATTTGAGAAGTCTGGCTAGGGGTTTATCTATTTTGTTTATTTCCTTGAAGAACAAGCTCCTACTTTCACTGATTCTTCCTATTGTTTTATTCTTCTCAATTTTATTTATTTCTGCTCTAATCTTTATTACATCCCTCCTTCTACTGACTTTGCGCCTCATTTGTTCTTCTTTTTCTAGTTTCATTAATTGTGAGTTGAGACTCTTCATATGGGATTGTTCTTCTTTCCTGAGGTAGGCCTGTACTGCAATATACTTCCCTCTTAGCACGGCCTTCACTGTGTCCCATAGATTTTTGCGGTGTTGAGTTATTTTTGTCATTTGTCTCCATATATCGCTTGATCTCTGTTTTTATTTGGTCATTGATACATTGGTTATTTAGGAGCACGTTGTGAAGCGTCTATGTGTTTGTGGGATTTTTCATTTTCTTTGAGTAATTTATTTCTAGTTTCATACCTGTGTTGTCTGAGAAGCTGGTTGGTACAATTTCAATCTTTTTTACTTTACTGAGGCTCTTTTTGTGGCCTAGTATATGATCTATTCTTGAAAATGTTCTATGTGCACTTGAGAAGAATGTGTATCCTGCTGCTTTTGGGTGTAGAGCTCTGTAGATGTCTTTTGGTCCATCTGTTCTAATGTGTTGTTCAGTGCCTCTGTCTCCTTACTTATTTTCTGTCTGGTTGATCTGTCCTTTGGAGTGAGTGGAGTGTTGAAGTCTCCTAGAATGAATGCAGTGCATTCTATTTGCCCTTTTAATTCTGTTAGTATTTGTTTCACATATGTAGGTACTCCTATGTTGGGTGCATAGATATTTATAATGGTTATATCCTCTTGTTAGATTGACCCCTTTATCATTATGTAATGTCCTTGTTTGTTCCTTGTGACTTTCTTTGTTTTGAACTCTGTTTTGTCTGATACTAGTACTGCAACTCCTGCTTTTTTCTCCCTATTATTTGCATGAAATGTCTTTTTCCATCCCTTCACTTTTAGTCTGTATATGTCTTGGGGTTGAAGTGAGTCTCTTGTAGGCAGCATATAGACAGGTCTTGTTTTCTTATCCATTCAGTGACTCTGTCTTTTGATTGGTGCATTCAGACCAAATACATTTAGGGTGATTATCAATAGGTATGTACTTATTGCCATTGCAGGCTTTAGATTCACGGTTACCAAAGGTTCAAGGGTAACTTCCTTACTATCTAAGAGTCTACCTTAGCTCACTTAGTATCCTATTGCAAACACAATCTAAAGGGTTTTTTTTTCTCCTCCTTTTTCTTTCTCCTCCATTCTTTATATGTTAGGTATCATATTCTGTACTCTTATCTATCCCTTGACTGACTTTGGGGGTAGTTGATTTAATTTTGCATTTGCTTAGTAATTAACTGTTCTACTTTCTTTACTGTGGTTTTATTATCTCTGGTGACAGCTATTTAGCCTTAGGAACACTTCCATCTAGAGCAGTCTCTCCAACATACACTGTAGAGTTGGTTTGTGGGAGGTAAATTCGCTCAGCTTTTCCTTATCTTGAAATTGTTTAATCCCTCCTTCAAATTTAAATGATAATCTTGCCGGATAAAGTAATCTTGGTTCAAGGTCCTTCTGCTTCACTGCATTAAATACATCATGTCATTCCCTTCTGGCCTGTAAGGTTTCTGCTGAGAAGTCTGATGATAGCCTAATAGGCTTTCCTTTGTATGTGATCTTATTTCTCTCTCTGGCTGCTTTTAATAGTCTGTTCTTTTCCTTGATCTTTGCCATTTTCATTAATGTATGTCTTGGCGTTGTATTCCTTGGGTCCCTTGTGTTGGGAGATCTGTGCACCTCCATGGCCTAAGAGACTATCTCCTTCCCCATATTGGGGAAGTTTTCAGCAATTACTTCCTCAAAGACACTTTCTATCCCTATTTCTCTCTCTTCTTCTGGTACCCCTATAATACAAATATTGTTCCATTTGGATTGGTCACACAGTTCTCTCTGTATTCTTTCATTCCTAGATATCCTTTTTACTCTCTGTGCCTCAGCTTCTTTGTATTCCTCTTCTCTAATTTCTATTTCATTTATTGTCTCCTCCACTGTATCTAATCTGCTTTTAAAACCCTCCATTGTGTTCCTCAACGATTGGATCTCCACCTAAATTCATTTCTGAGTTCTTGAATATTTTCCTGTACCTCCAGGACCATGTTTATGATTTTTATTTTGAACTCCCTTTCAGGAAGATTGATTAGTTTATGCTCAGTCGATACTTTTTCTGGGGTTTTTGAGATTTTGCTTCAAACCAGGTTCCTTTGACATTTCATATTTGTATGTGGTACCCTCTAGTGCCCAGAAGCTCTACTCTCTGGAGGTGCTCAGCCCCTGGAATGATGTCAGGGGTCACAGGGGAGCAGTGCTGGTGCCTGGGTGGAGGAAAGAGGTGTTTCCTGCTTTCCAGCTGCTATGCCTGTCTCCACTGCCAGAACCAGTAGGCCGAACACAGGTGTAAGCCTCTATGCTTTGCGTTTGTAGCTGCTGTAGGCGTGGCTTCCCTCTGGCTGGCCTGACTCCATGGCAGGGTTTGCCAGTTTGCAAGCCAGGTGCAGGCTGGCCAGGAGGAGGGCACAGCGGACTACATATCACGGTGGGGGGTGTAGCCAGCCAGGGGATGGAGTGCCTGAAGATCCTGAAAGTTCCCATCCTGCTGGCCAGAATGCATCTGGACAAGTTTGTCTACCTGTCCTTTCTCCTGAGCAGTAACCTCTGTGCAATCCTTGCCCCTTTAGCAGCCCTCTCACTTTCAGGAAGTCTCTCAGACTGCCCACCCAGATCAGCTGGTTATAGATCCCTGTTTTCCACAAGCAGCTGGAATCTCAGTCTCTCCAGGTATTCCACCTGTCTTAGCTTTCCAATGCCACTAATCTCCAGAGCACCATGCAATGTAGGTTTGTGATCCCAGAACAGATCTCCAGAGCTAGGTGTTCAGCAGTCCCAGGCCTCCGCCCCTCCCCACTCCATTTCTCTTCCTCCCACTGATGAACTGGGGTGGGGGAAGGGCTTGGGTCCCGCTAGGCCACAGCTTTAGTAGTTACCCTGTTCCATGAGGTCTGTTCTTTTCTCCAGGTGTATGCAGTTTGGTGCAGCCTTCTTTCCTGTTGCTCTTTCAGGATTAGTGGTATTAATTATATTTTCATATTATATGTGGTTTTAGGAGGAGATCTGTGTCTCACCTCTCACACTACCATCTTTAATCCTCCAAAACTCTTCTACTCCTATGTCTTGGTTTTACTGATTTCTCTGATCCTTCCATATTAACACCATGGGGCAGGGGGTGGGGAGAGAAATGCATCTTGCTGAAAGTGCATAGCTGGGCCAAGAATAGAACTCCAGCATCCTGTCTCTCGGCTCACTTCTGGACTATGCTCCCTCAGGAAGGAACATTTGAAAATAGTACTTCTCTCCCACCTTGCAACCAAGCTGTGCACAAGCACATGATCAATGAATGAAGTTGGCTCAGTGACTCAGCACTGGGCTGGCTCTCCTGTGAGTCAGGCCTCACATCCTGAGTGGTTGGAAGCACAGTCTCTTTAAATAAGACTTTAAAACCAAGGTCTTTACCACCAGAAACCATTTAGGGTGGTATCACTTCAAGATTTCAGGGATATTTTATTTTGTTTGAACAAGATCAGGATGTCACCTTTAGCATGTTATCTGTGAATCAGCTAGAGTAATTACATTGTCTATAATTATCATGCATGTCTCTTTCCTTGTACACTGTAGGATGCTTCAAGAAATATTCTTAGAGTCCAGAACCAGTTGAGGTACACAGAGGCAAGAGCATAGACAGGATAGTCGATGAGTGGCTGGATCACAGGAATTAACTAACAATTTAAGATCACACCCGAATTTCTTCCGCTTTACCACAGAAAAAGCCCCCAACGTGAGGCTTTCTCTTATTCTTCTAAAGGACACCAACTGTACACACAGTTCTGGGGGCATATTAGTAAGATGCCCCAACCTGACCCTGTCAATAGCTGTTGGTTTTGACCACCTGCTCCCAGCAGGGAAGAAGCTAGCCTCTGAGCAGTGACCCCTGTGACAGATGGCACAGCACAGACCGAAAAGGGCCAGCCAGAAACATTCCTTCCCAAGAGGGAGGGAGCTTGGGTGTTTAAAGGCAGGACTCAAGCAACAAAGCAATGAAATTCACCAAGTGTATCTAAACCTTGCCCTCAGGATACCAATAATAGTATTTTGAAAGACAAATAAATCAAAACCCTTGATGAAGGGACCTCAGGACCCTGGGCACAGCAGGCTGCTAATAGCAAGGTTTCAGAACAAATTCAAATTATCTTAGGGAAAAGTGTGACAATGAGTTTAGTGGTGAAAGACTCTCAGCACCATTAAAGAGAACCTGAACACTTAACCTTAGAATCAACTCAAATTTCCAGAGATGGACTAGTCTTGAAAGAACACAAGCAAGTCAGAGAACATTGATTGAAAAACGTCAGTCCTAGAATGGACTTTAATTGGCAAGGAGAAAAAAAAATCTATTAGCCCTTACTTTGATTTGACTATAATACTAGAAGGGAGACAAAAAGGAAGCAAAACTGAAGAAGCTGACATACAAAGGGGGAGGAAGGGAAATGCCACTTATCATGTGTCAATGCCTAGCATTTTGCAAGAAGGAGCCTTTACAGACAGCCATGATGATCCTATGAAGAAAGCATTATTTTTTGCCACTTTTAAATGAAAAAGAACCATAGCAGCATTATTCATAAAAGTCAAAAAGTGTAAGTAACCCAAGTGTCCATCAACAGATAAACAAAATGTGGCACATATACACGATAGAATATTGCTGAGCCTTAAAAGGAAGCTGACCCAAGCTACAAGATGGCAGAAGCATGAAAACATTAGGCTAAGTGAAATAAGCCAGTCACAAAACGGCAACAAATACTGTATGATTCCTCTTAATACAAGGTACCTGGAGTAGTCCAACTCTTAGAGACAGAAAGTGGAATGGTGGTCGCCAGAGGCTGGAGGCAAGGCTGAATGGGGAGTTACTGTTTAATGGATAGTGTCAGTTTGGGAAGATGAAAAAGTTCAGGAGATCCATGGTGGGGATGGTTGCACTATAATGTGAATCTATTTAATGCCACTGAACTGGACACTTAAAAATGTTAAAATGGAAAATTTTATGGTATGTCTATTTTACCACAGTTTTTAAAAATTAAAAAAACAAGACACTGTGAGGTTAAGAAACCTACAAGGTCAAAACTAGTAAATGGAGGAGACAAGATTCAAGCCAAGATTAAAGCATATAATTTCCTTGGGAACCCCCTCCTCCTCCACAGAACTGTACAGGCTTTGGGAGAGAAGGGGCACAAAGCCGCAACCAGGACGACCACCCTGAGACTCTGTGTGAGCACAGCTGACCTGGCCATACTGACTAATGCAAGTCTGCCTCTCTCCTCCTCCCCCTCACACTAGTCATTTAGGTGTGTTTATTCAAACCTTATTTAATCTCATTTTCATCTCTTAGCCCTCTCCCAAGAGTATGCCCTGTTCAGGGAGGGTCCTGTATATTCCAAGCTCCCCAACATCACTCAACAGATTCTGAAAAACCTTCCAACTCAAAAAAGCCTCCCTGCACTGGAAGGTAGCAAAATACCTCCACTTCAATTGCAGAGTTCCTCTAACCAGTTCTCACTCGCTAACAAAACATGCTGTAAAATTCACCTGTAGAACAACAAAAAAAAGTTTACCAGAGTTCTGAGGTACCTTAACTTCCCCTGGCCCCATGGTTCTATAAATGGGGTGATTTAGCCCCTCAGAGAATATTTGGCGGTGTCTGGAGACATTTCTGAGAATCACACCTTGGGGGTGGGGGCACTACTGGCACCTAGTGGTGGCCCAGGGATGCTGTTAAGCAACCAACACAGCAGAGAAGGGCCCACTACCAGAGTCGTCCCATTCAACACAGCACTAGCGCCAAGGTTCAGACCCCTGTGAACCCAACCACCCACGTAACACTTGCACTTCCTTCACAAATTCAAGAAGACAACAGCCTCTGCTACAATACATACAATGGAGGGAGAACTGGGACCTGAGGCAGTCCATTTCATCTGTTAACAACTCAGTGTACTTCTCAAATTCAATCAGAATTTGCCTACACGAGCTTAATGCTAATTCTTGAGATCAAACAGCAGCCAAATCCCCGTTCTACATGGCAGGAATTCAAAATGAGAAGATAGTTACCACATTTTATGTTATATATATAATAGATGGATTTACATAATTGTCTATTGTGGGTAAAACGCAATTATTTCCAGAATTTCTCACCTGCCTTTTGTGCATCTTCACATCAACAGGTGTTTCCAAGGGGTGGAGAGAAATAGTCCATCTCCATATCAGTGGGTAATTACATGGGCAAGCGAGGGGTTATGTGGACCAGAGAGGTTGGGGGGAGGATTCCCTCGCTTCTGCCACAGCAGGAGAGAGAGAGACACAGGACAACTGCTTGTAAGCAATAAACGGGTTTTAAACTTTTATTTCTCCCTTTGACTGATTTTGGTTTCAAAGGTATTTTGCCCTGGGATTTCCCCTCCCTGGGGTTACATCTGGCAGTAGTCGGCAGGAACTCTGAACCTGAAATCTGTCTACATGGGTGTGACCCTTGGGTGGGCTGCCCCTAGAGATGGTGGGGAAATGCCCGGAACCACCCCCTGTGGATAGTGGGGAGACCCCAGTGGCTACACCAACAGAGGGTGCAGCTTCACCAGGAGCCCCCTATCTGTGGGGCTTCCAATTTGGGAGCCCCTGAATTGATATAGGGTAAAGCACCTCCTAGAAGCGTGGGGCCTTCCCCAGAACTGAGGAAGGGTGGAGACACCAGAAGCTGCAGAATTAGCCCTCCATGAGATAGAAGACTGCTTAGAGGCCCTGAGTGGCCATGTGGCAGCTGGCATTATAGGGTCTCTTCTCCTTGAGATAGTGGAAAATGTTATTGAGGTAAGAAAGGGCTATCAAGGAGAGAGAGGGACTTCAGTAGGAGAGAGACACACTTCAGCATCCCTTGTAGGAGCTGGGCGATGACCTATGGGATGCCCTTAAGGAAAAGAGACAGTTATAGAGAAAACGGGTGGCGCTCCTGGAAGATTCCTTATCAACAGCGAGGGTGGAGGTGTTAGGAGAAGCCGCATTGCAGGAGGCCATGGGGAAGGAGGAGGAAAGAGTGGTGACTTCAGCCCCCAAGATGGTGGAGGAGCCATGGGGAAGAAAATGAGGAGGCAGGGCCAAGGGCCAATATGCTGCCAAGGCCACTGTCCGAGGCACCGGCCTCTTCTGTATTAAAGGCCCGCCCAACCGTAATTTAAAAAATAAAAATGAAACAACCGCAGGCTCCTCAGGGGAGGAGCGGCCCCCTCCCCATGTTGTGGAGCACTCCAAGCTCTACCCCTATACCAGGAGGAGCTGGTGGACATGAGCATCCGGTATAGGCAGAAGCCGTCGGAATCTCTCCTACATGGCTTTTACATCCCTGGGATATGGGGGTGGAAAATGATGTGTTGGGTACTGAGATAAGTAGACTGGCTTCCCTGATGATGCACCCTTCCCTCCGGCAACGGTTGCAAAGTGCCCACCATGCCTCAGGAAATCAGACACTGCTGGATTGGCTGACAACTGCCATCAGGGCAGTCTGGCCTAATCAGGGTGATTTACCATATTTACCCACTAGCTGGAAAATGTATGTAGAGCTCCAACAGGTACTGCAGGAATTGGGCATGAAAAATACCATCTATAATATGGACCCCGAGGGCTCTGATGAGTTGTTCACTGTAGGAATGAGAAATCTGGTGCCGCATACAGCTCCCCCATCACTGGGCCCCTGGTGACTACTCTTGCCCCCACATAGGGCAACCAAAAAGTGAGGCTACTTGTACTTTAGCAGATCTGGGGGAGGTTGAAAAATAAGGGCATGGAAGGAGTATGGGTTACAACTGAAAGGAGACATGCAAAAGGCCCTGTGAAGGTCTCGAGGACCCAGATGTGGGTGGATTTGATAAAACAGGGTAGTTTAAGAAAAACTCGATGGGCAGCCCAATAGGATCTTGTTAGAACTATGGCACCAATTTAAAGCCAGAGCAGCAATTCCAGTCAAGGCCTCATGCCCAACCTGTGTCCCTGCAAAACTTCATGGGGGACACTACTCAGGATTCGCCTGAGCCCTCACCCGCACAGGACGATGATTGGGCATTTTGGTTAAACTGAGGAGGGTGTCAAGGTCCCCACCTTTGGGGACGTGGTGGGGACGAGAGGCCATATGTGGAATTAGCAATTCATTGGCTCCCTGTGAATGTACAATGTGTCCTGGCTCTGGTGGACACAGGAGCTGAGTGTTCTCTAGTTTATGGCAACCCTGAGCAGTTTCCCGGAATCCCCGCTGTGATAGATGGTATGAGGGTAAGGCAATTAGAGTAAAGAAAGCCCAAATCCCAGTAGGGATAGGGCCTTTACCCCCAAAGGAGTATATTGTGTACATTTCTCCCATCCCTGAATATATTTTGGGGGTAGATATCCTGCACAGCCTGTGGTTACAGACCACTGTAGGTGAGTTCAGACTGACGGTATGTGTGGTAAATAAAGGCAGTTCTGAGGGGAAATGCTATGCACCTGTAGCTCTGCCTGTACCTCGGTGGGTGACAAATACTGAGCAGCATAAATTGCCTGGGGGCACAAGGAAATTGGAGAAACTCTACAGGGGTTGGAGAAGGTGGGCATCATAAGGCTCACTCATAGTCTTTTTAATTCCCCAGTATTGCCAGTGAGAAAGCCAGGCGGCTCCTGGTGTATGAGACCGTGGACTACAGGGAATTGAATAAAGTCATAACCCCTTTGCATGCTGCTGTTCCTCTATAGTAACCATTAGGGACACACTCAGTCATGAACTGGGGACAAATCATTATGTTGTAGACCTTGCTAATGCCTTCTTCTCTATTGACAGAGCACAGGAAAGTCAGGAACAGTTTGCATTTATGTGGGAAGGCCGGCAGTGGACATTCACTGTCCTTCCACAGGGATATCTCCACAGTCCCACCATCTGTCATGGACTTGTAGCCCAGGACTTGGCCACATGGAAAAAACCGCAAATGGTGCGGCTGTATCACTACATTGATAATATTATGCTCACGTCTAATTCTCTTTCAGATTTAGAAGGGGCAGTTCCTAGACAGCTGCAACATTTACAGGAGAAAGGATGGGCTGTGAACAGCACCAAGGTTCAGGGATCTGGTTTGTCTTTAAAATTCTTGGGGGTTGTCTTGTTGAGTAAAACTAAAGTTATCCCAGAAGCAGTCACAGACCAGGTCCAGGCTTTCCCCACCCCTACCACTGTGGCAGTATTACAAGAGTTTTTGGGTCTTTTGGACTACTGAAGAGTGTTTAACCAGCACTTGGCATAAATTCTGAAGCCCTTATACTGCTTGGTACAAAAGGGCATCAGGTGGGACTGGGATGAGACATGTGCTGCTGCTTTTACTGCTGCTAAACAAGGAGTCGAGGCCGTACAGACCTTGAGTGTAATGGACTCATCAAGGCCCTGTGAGCTAGATGTTCATGTAACCAAAGATGGTTATGGATGGAGTCTTTGACAGCAGCTTGAACAGACACGCCAACCTAATGGATTCTGGCCACTACTATGGAAAGGAGCAGAGGTCCAGTACACCTTGACAGAGAAGCAACTGGCTGCTGTGTACCATGCCTTGCTGGCTACACAGCCCATCACTGGAACAGCTCCAACCAAGGTAATAACCACCTAACCCAATGCGGGGTGGGTGCAAGACTGGACCCAAAGATCACCGGCCCCTCTGTGGGCAAGAGTTGTGGTAAGACCTATGGGCCTCTGGTCAGACTAAGACTGTTACCGTATATCATGTGACTGGCCATGTGCCTTTGGCATCCGCAGAGAATGATGAAGCAGACACATTGGCCCAGGTGTGCTGGCTAGAAGCAAAGCCTGCCTCTGATGTAGGCCTGTGGTTACATCAGCGTTTTTAGTACGCAGGGCAAAAGACAATGTGGGCTGTAGCCCGTTGGTGGGGCTTGCCATTGACATTTGAAGAAGTCAGCAGAGCTCGGAAGGAGTGCGTTGTGTGCTCTAAGAGGGACTTAACTCTGAGTCCCACAGCAACATAGGACAATAGTAAAGGAGCTGATACCCCTTGTCAGGTGCAAAATAGACTATATTGGGCCTTTGATATCAGAAGGATATCGGTATGCCATGACATGTGTGGACATGGCTACTGGACTATTGGTTGCTTTTCCTGCATGTTGTGCAGATCAGCAAACCACCAAGAGGGGCCTGGAGCGTCTCTTTGCAGCCTATGGCCGGCCGCAGGTGATTGAGAGTGATCAAAGCATCTACCTAACTAGACATGCTTTGCAAGAATGGGTGCAGCAATTAGGAATAAGGTAGAAGTTTCATGTACCATACAACCCTATCAGGGCAGGCATGACACAGAGGTACAACAGTTTATTGAAATCTGGTCTGAAGTCGGACACCAATCATCTACAGGACTGGTCAGTTCACTTATGGACAGTGCTACAGCATTTGAATGAGAAGCTCCAAAAAGGAGCCTTGAGCCCTGTGGATATGCTAACACATTGCTGCCTCTCCTATACAACTGTATTTGCAAACCAAAGAAGAGTTATTGAAGCGAGGATATGGCCCGCAGAGCAACATCCTGCTGCCAGCCCCTACTGCACTATACCCTGGAGACACTGTTGAATGGACCTGGCCCTGGACATTTTGACACATGGATCAGTAATGGCTGGCCCTTCTGGTACCTTTCAGGGAAAATGCCTGAAAGCTGGCCTCGTGTGTATTCTGGGAGTAACGGCAGAGTGACCCCCAAAGGTCACGTTAGTGTACTCAAAACGTCCAGGAGGTAAGAGCATCGGAGGAGTTTTGTTTTATCTTTATAGCCAGTGCGTGTACCTCCCATAGCCCTATATATTGACCCATCTGTAACTTCCATAGGGAGGGGGGTGAAAGTCTGGAATACTAGACCAGGATGAGATCCCATTCCTGCCACTGTCCTATCAAAGGACCGGTCTCTTGCATGTATCCTACCTGATGGATAAGATTTGCCTATGCTGGTGTCATTAAAACATCTATCTTATCGCACTTAAGGTTATTTTCTTCTGCAGTCCTTGTGGCCTGAATGCACCCCCTGGTTGCAGCTGCTGCATGATGATAGCTCTGAACTCCCTACCTGTTCAGCTACTGCCTGCCTGTGGAACGGGCAAGCTATGGACTTAATCTGTGTAGGACTTTGAACCTAGCCGACTCCTCCAGCTTGAGGATTATCATGATTTTATTGCTGTTTATTGTATGTCACTAGTCTGGTTACATTGCTCCAGTTTTCTTGCCCAGGGACCATTGTGGAATATGGGGAATGAGTAGATTGTAAGGTGAGATTTCTGGAGGGGTGGCTTGTGGGTAAAATTGCAATATTTTCAGAATCTCTCATCTGGCTTTAGTGCATCGCCATAGCAACAGGTGTTTCCAAGGGGTGGAGAGAAGTCCATCTTCATATCAGGGGGTAATTACATGGGTGAGCAAGGGCTTATCTGGACCAGAGAGGTTGGGGGGAGGATTCGCTTGCTTCCGCCACAGCAGGAGAGAGACGCAGGATGACTGGGTGTAAGCAATAGATGGGTTTTAAACTTTATTTCTCCCC
The DNA here is from genome assembly GCA_032199065.1 of Smutsia gigantea. Taxonomy (NCBI): domain Eukaryota; kingdom Metazoa; phylum Chordata; class Mammalia; order Pholidota; family Manidae; genus Smutsia; species Smutsia gigantea. The sequence continues at coordinate 58,358 of JAVSCE010010001.1, forward strand.
TTGACTGATTTTGGTTTCAAAGTTATTTTGCCCCAGGATTTCCCCTCCCCGGAGTTACATCTATACATGCTTTTATGTGTATCTAGTTACAAGAATCCTGCACTGACATTCTCAAGGGCAGGTAACATGTTTACATTGTGTTGCCTAGCTTGCCAGTAAAAATATCATCCAGATTAGTACTAAACAGTACAGAACTAGTACTAACTGATATATAACTAGGTTAATGGTAAACATGAAGGAGGTGGGTACCTGCCAACCTGATGTAATTCCTGAATAAGAAAGTATCCTCATACTAGAGGAGAAGTGGCATCACTAGCTCACACAAACACAGGCCCATTGATACCAATACTCAACTCTTCTTTTGACTTTATACAATTCTACCAGCCATCTACAGCTGGGGCCAGCATCACACACACACACACACACCCCAGCTTGTGAGAATCCCCACAGTAAGAAGGCTCTTCACCCTCCAGCAAGAGAGTAACCCAAGCTTGGGCACATCTCGATGACACACTGCTAATTCCTGGCCTATCTGCTTAGCTCGGCTACAAAACTGCTAATCACTTTTGACTTTCTACATGGATTATGTTATTAATGACACCTGCAGAAGAAGTAAGGGGTTTTGTAAGCATTAAGTTTCAACCCTGAAGAGCTACTCTGTATAACAATAAGGACTCACTTCTGAACAAAGTCTGAAGGCTGTCTGTTTGGCTCTGATAAAGGTAATAGCCACGATGAGTAACTGCAATTTAAAAATTATTCTTAATACCAACTTGGTCTTTACTACTGTTCTACCAGTAGTTCATTCACCTTGTGATAATGCCATTCTCAGACTTACCTCTAATCCTCCATCAGGCATGCCCTTCTTTTGTGTCCACTCTAAACTTACTGAGCCTTTCAGGTCTGTATCAGGATCTCCCTCAAACAGTCTTTCTTACTAGCTCCATTCCGTGATGATCTCTCCCAGTCTGTATACCAACCAACTTCTTGCTCATTTGCATATATTTTGCTTAGAATTAGTCCCCAAAGATTTTATTTAGATATGTAAACATTCAAAAAGTATCAATCAAATATTTATTGAGTACCTATTATGTACTTCATCCTCTAGGTTCTGTAGGAGGTAGAAAACATGTATACTCTTTAGTTACTCCCCTTTAAGTGCCAAGACTAACTCATTCAAAACAATCACTAAACATAAGGAAGCCAATAATTATTAAATTACAGTTTTAGATGATAAATATTACAGAAGTTCAGGAGACTTCCGGGAAGATGGCGGTGTGAGCAGGGCGGCAGAAATCTCCCAACACTATATTTATCTACGAAAACACAGCAAATACATCTATTCCTAAAAGAGAGACGAGAATACACAGGAAAGCGCACAGCGTGCAGCTACACCCGAGAGGATTCGGCACCCCAAGAGGCGGGTAAGATACGGAGCCGCAAAGCGGCGGGACCCGAGCCCTCCCCCACCCCAGCGCACCGGCGGGAGGAGAGGATTCAGAGCCGGGAGAGAGTGGAAGTGCACCCCGCGAAGTAGCCAGCCCCGGTGATCTGCGCGGGGAGCGCTGACCCGCATTGCGCAGTGCAGCGGAGATTGGAGAGACAGAGGGGCAGGATCTGAGCGGGGAACGCGCCAGGGGGCTTGCAGCCGGCTCCGGGAAGGAAAAAAAAAAGCGCGCGCTTTCTTCAGCGGTCTTAAAGAGACAGGAGCCCAGCGGAGGAGCCGGATCGCCCCAGCACACTCAGCCCAGCAGGCTGGGAGTCCTGGGGAGTTTCAGACGCCTTAGCTGGCGACTGAGGAAGCGTAGCCATACTTACACTTCTGACTGAGATCAACAGCCTCCTATTCATTCCCACCCCTGCCAGAGCGATAAAGGGCCCTGCGGAGCGGCGCAGTCACAGCTGTGGAATAGTGGGGCAATAGCGCCACCTACAGCATTCCCACAGAATCTACGTGTGGTGGGCATCTTATTTGTTTTTTTTGTTTTGTTTTTTATTTTGTTTTTGTTTTTTCTTTTTTTCTTTCTTTCTTTCTTTCTTTCTTTCTTCTTTTTTTGCTTTTTTTCTCTCTTTTTTTTCTTCACTTTTTAAACTCTTCAAGAGCCCAGCTGACATACGTGGCAACTATCAGTGACCAATTCTATAGCCATGAAAAGACAGAGGAATATGGTTCAGACCAAAATCAACCAGACAACTCCAGAGAGGGAGTCTGAAGGGATGGAAATGCACAGCCTTCCTGAAAAAGAATTCAGAATAAAAATAACCATGCTGATGGACCTACAGAGAAATGTGCAAGAGCTTAGGGAGGAAGTGAGGGAACTGAGGAAATACAATGCAGAAATCAGACAAGCGATCGATGGGCTTAACAGCAGAATGGATGAGATGCAAGACACTGTTGATGGAATAGAAAACAGAGAACAGGAGTACAGAGCAGCTGGGGCAGAGAGAGATAAAAGGATTTCTAGGAATGAAAGAATATTAAGAGAACTGTGTGACCAATCCAAATGGAACAATATTCGCATTATAGGAGTACCAAAGGAAGAAGAGAGAGAAAAAGGGATAGAAAGTGTCTTTGAAGAAATAATTGCTGAAAACTTTCCTTCGCTGGGGAAGGAAGTAGTCTCGCAGTCCACCGAAGCTCATAGATCTCCCAACACAAGGGACCCAAGGAAGACAACACCAAGACACATAATAATTAAGATGGCAAACATCAAAGATAAAGACAGGATATTAAAGGCAGCTAAAGAGAGAAAAAAGATCACCTACAAAGGAAAACCCATCAGACTATCATCAGACTTCTCAACAAAAAGCTTACAGGCCAGAAGAGAATGGCATGATATATTTAACGCTATGAAACAGAAGGGCCTCGAACCAAGAATATTGTATCCAGCGCAATTATCATTTAAATATGATGGAGGGATTAAACAATCTCCAGACGAACGAAAGTTGAGAGAGTTTGACTCTCATAAACCACCACCACAGGATATCTTAACTGGGCTGCTCTAGATGGAGGCACACCTAAGGCTAAAAAGATGTCACCAGAGAAAATAAAATCATAGCAAAACAGCAGACCATCCAAATACTAACTAAAGGCAAAGAATAAAACACCTAATATAGAAAGAATGGAGGAGGAGGAATAAGAAGGGAGAGAAAGAAAGAAAAATCAGACTGTGTTTACAATAACTTAACAGGAAAGTTAAGTTAGATTGTTAGATACTAAAGAAGCAACCTTGAACCCTCGGTAACCACGAATCTAAAGCCAGCAATGGCAATAAGTACATATCTATCAATAATCACCCTAAATGTAAATGGACTGAATGCACCAATCAAAAGAAACAGAGTAACAGAATGGATAAAAAAGCAAGACCCATCTATATGCTGCCTACAAGAAACTCACCTCAAATCCAAAGATATACACAGACTAAAAGTGAAGGGATGGAAAAAGATATTTCATGCAAACAACAAAGAGAAAAAAGCAGGTGTGGCAGTACTTGTATCAGACAAAATAGACTTCAAAACGAAGAAAGTAACAAGAGATAAAGAAGGACATTACATAATGATAAAGGGGTCAGTCCAACAAGAAGATACAACCATTATAAATATATATGCACCCAACACAGGAGCGCCAGCATATGTGAGACAAATACTAACAGAATTAAAGGAGGAAATAGACAGCAATGCATTCATCTTAGGAGACTTCAACACACCACTCACACCAGAGGACAGATCAACCAGACAGAAAATAAGTAAAGACACAGAGGCACTGAACAACACACTAGAACAGATGGACCTAACAGACACCTACAGAACTCTACACCCAAAAGCAACAGGATACACATTCTTCTCAAGTGCACATGGAACATTTTCCAGAATAGACCACATACTAGGCCACAAAAAGAACCTCAGTAATTTCAAAAATATTGAAATCCTACCAACCAACTTCTCAGATCACCAAGGTATAAAACTAGAAATAAATTTTATAAAGAAATCAAAAAGGCTCACAAATACATGGAGACTTAACAACACTCTCCTAATTAATCAGTGGGTTAACGACCAAATCAAAACAAAAATCAAAGAATATATGGACACTAATGACAACAACAACACAAAGCCACAACTTCTGTGGGACGCAGCAAAGGCAGTTCTAAGAGGAAAGTATATTGCAATCCAGGCCTATTTAAAGAAGGAAGAACATTCCCAAATGAATAGTCTAAAGACACAATTACTGAAATTGGAAAAAGAAGAACAAATGAGGCCCAAAGTCACCAGAAGGAGGGACATAATAAAGATTAGAGAAGAAATAAATAAAATTGAGAAGAATAAAACAATAGAAAAAATCAATGAAACCAAGAGCTGGTTCTTTGAAAAAATAAACAAAATAGATAAACCTCTAGCCAGACTCATTAAGAGAAAAAGAGAATCTACACACATAAACACAATCAGAAATGAGAAAGGAAAAATCACGACGGACCCCACAGAAATACAAAGAATCATAAGAGAATATTATGAGAATCTATATGCTAACAAGCTGGAAAACATAGAAGAAATGGACAACTTCTTAGAAAAATACAACCTTCCAAGACTGACCAAGCAAGAAACAGAAAAACTAAACAGACCAATCACCAGTGACGAAATCGAATTGGTAATCAAAAAACTACCCAAGAACAAAACCCCTGGGCCTGATGGATTCACCTCTGAATTCTACCAGACATATAGAGAAGAAATAACACCATTCTCCTTAAAGTTTTCCAAAAAATAGAAGAGGAGGGAATACTTCCAAACTCATTCTATGAAGCCAGCATCACTCTAATACCAAAACCAGGCAAGACCTCACCAAAAAAGAAAAATACAGACCAATATCCCTGATGAACGTAGATGCAAAAATACTCAACAAAATATTAGCAAACCGAATTCAAAAATACATCAAGAGGATCATACACCATGATCAAGTGGGATTCATCCCAGGGATGCAAGGATGGTACAACATTCGAAAATCCATCAACATCATCCACCACATCAACAAAAAGAAGAACAAAAACCACATGATCATCTCCATAGATGCTGAAAAAGCATTTGACAAAATTCAGCATCCATTCCTGATTAAAACTCTCAACAAAATGGGTATAGAGGGCAAGTACCTCAACATCATAAAGGCTATATATGACAAACCCACAGCTAACATCATACTGAACGGCGAGACGCTGAAAGCTTTTCATCTAAGATCGGGAACAAGACAGGGATGCCCACTCTCTCCACTGTTATTCAACATAGTACTGGAGGTCCTAGCTACGGCAATCAGACAAAACAAAGACATACAAGGCATCCAGATTGGTAAAGAAGAAGTCAAATTGTCACTATTTGCAGATGACATGATACTGTACATAAAAAACCCTAAAGATTCCATTCCAAAACTACTAGAACTAATATCTGAATTCAGCAAAGTTGCAGGATACAAAATTAACACACAGAAATCTGTTGCTTTCCTATACACTAATGAGGAACTAACAGAAAGAGAAATCAGAAAAACAATTCCATTCACAATTGCATCAAAAAAATAAAATACCTAGGAATAAACCTAACGAAGGAAGTGAAAGACCTGTACTCTGAAAACTACAAGACACTCCTAAGAGAAATTAAAGAGGACACTAACAAATGAAATGCATCCCATGCTCTTGGCTAGGAAGAATAAATATTGTCAAAATGGCTATACTACCTAAAGCAATCTACAGATTCAATGCAATCCCTATCAAACTACCAACAGCTTTCTTCAATGAACTGGAACAAATAATTCTAAAATTCATATGGAACCACAAAAGACCCGGAATAGCCAAAGCAATCCTGAGAAGGAGGAATAAAACAAGGGGAATTACACTCCCTGACTTCAAGCTCTACTACAAAGCCACAGTAATCAAGACAATTTGGTATTGGCACAAAAACAGACCCACAGACCAGTGGAACAGAATAGAAAATCCAAACATTAACCCAAACATATACAGTCAATTAATATTTGATAAAAGTGCCTTGGATATACAATGGGGAGATGACAGCCTCTTCAGCAGCTGGTGTTGGAAAACCTGGACAGCTACATGTAAGAGAATGAAACTGGACTACTGTCTAGCTCCATACACAAAGGTAAACTCAAGGTGGATCAAAGACTTGAATGTAAGTCATGAAACCATAAAACTCTTAGAAAAAAACATAGGCAAAAATCTCTTGGACATAAACATGAGCACTTCTTCATGAACATATCTCCCGGGCAAGGGAAACAAAAGCAAAAATGAACAAGTGGGACTATATCAAGCTGAAAAGCTTCTGTACAGCAAAGGACACCATCAGTAGAACAAAAAGACATTCTACAGTATGGGAGAATATACTCATAAAAAACATATCTGATAAAGGGTTGACATCCAAAATATATAAAGAACTCATGCACCTTAACAAACAGAAAGCAAATAATCCAATTAAGAAATGGGCAGAGGACATGAATAGACACTTCTCCAAAGAAGAAATTCAGATGGCCAACAGGCACATGAAAAGATGCTCCACATCGCTAATCATCAGAGAAATGCAGATTAAAACCACAATGAGACATCCCCTCACACCAGTGAGGATGGCCAACATCCAAAAGACAAACAACAACAAATGTTGGCGAGGATGTGGAGAAAAGGGAACCCTCCTACACTGCTGGTGGGACTGCAAATTAGTTCAACCATTGTGGAAAGCAGTATGGAGGTTCCTCAAAAAACTCAAAATAGAAATACCATTTGACCCAGGAATTCCACTCCTAGGAATTTACCCTAAGAATGCAGCAGCCCAATTTGAAAAGGACAGATGCACCCCTATGTTTATTGCAGCACTATTTACAATAGCCAAGAAATGGAAGCAACCTAAGTGTCCATCAGTAGATGAATGGATAAAGAAGAGGTGGTACATATACACAATGGAATATTATTCAGCCATAAGAAGAAAACAAATCCTACCATTTGCAACAACATGGATGGAGCTAGAGGGTATTATGCTCAGTGAAATAAGCCAAGCCGAAAAGACAAGTATCAAATGATTTCACTCATATGTGGAGTATAAGAACAAAGAAAAAATACTGAAGGAACAAAACAGCAGCAGACTCACAGAACCCAAGAACGGACTAATAGTTACCAAAGGGAAAGGGACTGGGGAAAATGGGCGGGAAGGGAGGGATAAGAGGGAAAAAGGGGCATTACGATTAGCAGATGTAATGTTGGGGGGGCACGGGGAGGGCAGTACAACTCAGAGAAGACAAGTAGTGATTCTATAGCATCTCACTACGCTGATGGACAGTGACTGTAATGGGGTTGGTGGGGGGGACCTGATGAAGGGGTAGTTTAATAATCGTAATATTGCACATGTATTTGTAAATTAATGATAATAAAATAAATTATATTTAAAAAAATGGAATCCTTTCTGCCTTTCACTATGTTGTTTATGGCTGGGCCTGCATGCTAAATTAGTTGCCTAGGTTACAAACTACTTAATTAGGGCCAGAAGGAGAAAAAAATAAAAAACAGGGCTATCCTGATGAAAAATTAGAAGACTTCATCTACACTTTATACTGATCAGTTTAAAGCTAAAGCAGTGTGTCAAACTTGAGACAACTGAAATCTGAAGAATTTGTAGAGGACCCAACAATAAAAGTAGATGAAAGTGATTAGAAATTGTAATTTCAGAAAAGAAAAAGCATTGTATGAAATGTGTGATTGTAAAGGAGAAGTGTGAGTAGTGATTTAATAACTGCTTGCAAGTACACAAACAGTGATCCTATGAATTGTTGACCAGATGCTCTTAAGCTTCTTTACAGTCAAAATTTTCATTAAAGTTTCATCAAGGAGGGTATAAAATTGATAGTGCAAGAAAATCACAGCCTTAAAGAAAGAATATAACCTGGTATGGACTAGAAAGTTTTATTTTTAATATTTCACTTTCTGAGAACCGAAGTGTGAATTCAGGCTTATAAAACAATTGAATCTGAATAGCAACTACTTCCAACCCCATTTCTTCCCTCAACCCAACTCTAGCCATACATAGTTTACATTTCATGTGTACCGGTGCGTATTTTGTTGAAGACCAAGTCATTTTTCTCCCTGAGTTTTTACAGTGATAGTTGATAAAATCAAACAGTATATTAAGACTTATTACTATTAATTTACAAAACACAACCAGTTGTACAGAAAAAGATGGGTTAAAATTTGTCTTCCAAATCTTATCTTTATTTTAATGTATGAATTATCTAGTTAATACTTTTCATGCTCTCTTCCACTGCTCAATTTTTACCTCATGGGAAAGCCTAGCTACATGTGGAAACAGAATAGATCATTTCACTGACATGATTTCACCAAAACCATACATAAAAATATCCACTTTATATTATTCTGCTAGCTTGCCCTTATGTTGAAATTATTCACTGTCAGTATCAAATCTTCAAGCACTCATTTGTCATAAGACTTTGTATTTTAAGTGGACTAAAGGGCTGTGTTATCTAGGAGGCCGAACGTATTTAGCTAGCTATGAATTTAACATACATCATTCTTTTCCTGATTAAATATGAACCTTCCATTGCTCCCACTGGCACTAACAGTGTGAGCATTTGAAGAGAATGGTTTGATGGAGAGAGAATATCTGGAGGACAGGACAGGAAAATTAGGTCTATCTTGGGAGCATGGCATCCTGCCCACGTTAAGGGCAGACAGCCCTCAAAGCCCAGGCAAACGGGCTACAGCAAGGCAATAGGGATGGGGCTCTCCAAGCAGAGCTATGAAGTATATGAAAAAATGAATCCAAGAACTCTTAAGCTGTCCCATTTCAATATTTTTCTAAGGCCAGCCTTGCCTTTAGATGTGTAATAGACATGCCATAGGTTATCAATGAAACAGTCTCTTTTCTTAAAAGATTCTGGTAGCCTATCAGTTTTATCTAATATTAAAATTTTAAATGTTGTGGAAAGCTCATGTTTGTGACTCCTCCTCTGAATTCTAAGGAAAGAAATAAGTAAACTCGTGGTGAAAATATGTTCTTCAATATGCTAGTTTGTTCTGAAACTTTGTTAGTAGGAGCATACAAATCACTGGCGTTTTCTGATAAATTGTAGTAGCTCTATCAGTGTTGAAAACTGAAGGCATTCTGGACTTATATTTCATTCCAAAGCAATTATATTTCCTTGCTTTTAAACTCTTTTAAAAAGGCAGTGAAATAAAAATTAAATTTAAAGGAAATTTTGCCCAAGTTATAAATAGCATTTTACAATAATTTCAAAGTCTTCTATGAAATCCTCAAGAATATCAGCATCTTGATAACTGAATAAGTTAAAAAAAACGTCATAAACACAGTCTTCTCTCACTGATGATCAATTGGTACTGGATTTATTGATTACCTATTCATTCTTCAAATATTTAATAAATCATGAATGAGGAAGAGATTAATTTAAATATTTAGACAAATGGCATTCAATGTATGTGTGTGTATATTCATTCGTTTCTAAAAATTTTTAGCCCATATTTTGCTACCTTCAAGCTGCTTAATGTTAATAGGGAAAGCTGATGCATGGAGCAAAATTTTTTGGAGTAGAAAATGTTTGTGGTAGGTAAGAGAAGTGGCATGAAATCAAACCAAGTAATCACAGAAAACTTCACAGAGGAGCTGTTTTACACACCAGCCATCCCGGAGCTACACACCTATGCCATTCCAGTTATAACTTTGCATCTGCCATCCCTTCTACCTAGAAAGTTGTCCTTTCCATTGTCACCTAAATAGCTGCTTTTTTTTTCCACTAAAACTGAGTTCAGGTGGCTTTCCTATAATACCTTACATCCCAAATACCGATGTTTCTCTCATTACATGTCTCCATCAGGTTTTAATTATCTGTTTATATTTCTGCCTCCTAGCCTAGACCTTTTCATGGTTTAAGATCTGTTTTATTCGTGCTTATATGTGTACAGAAAATATGCTCAGCATATTGATTCTCAGCAATTGGAATATCATTTTTATCAATTTTTCTCTATTTTCAATAAATTAACAGCAAATCAGTTGTTTATTGTATAATTCTCTAAGATGGCCAAAAAATAAATGTATTACAGAAAACTAATGGAATGGAATGTGTCTTGTTAATATCCTAGGTTTTTTTCTTTTTCAGATTTTAGCTAAAAGAAAACAAATGTTCTCAACTAAGGCAGAGATGAACATGAGAACACTTGGGGTGATGCAAGTTGCAGACAACCCAACTCAATTTCCTTGAGAATTTTGCAAGAAAATGGGATGATTCTTGAAACTGAAAGGCACAGAGCTGTAAATCTTGCTAGATCCAAAAGTAAAATATCATCCATATCCACCATCTCCCCTTTTTCTTTATCTTTTATCTCTCTATTCTTGCACGTCCTCTCTCTCTCTCTCTCTCTCTCTCTCTCTCTCTCTCTCTCTCTCTCTCTCTCTCTCTCTCTCTCTCTCTCTCTCTCTCTCTCTCTCTCTCTCTCTTAAACATCCTGTAAAGTCTTTGCAAACATCCTTTTCCATTTCAGAGGCTATTGGTGAATTATTATGATTCTCTCCAGTGCCAGGGTAGTAATTGTTTTACTATGGTTTTTGCCATACACCCACCTTTAGGATTAGGGGCTTTGTCAAATCTACATAACTGTGAAAAACTGTGGAAACTATTTTTTTTTTCAGAGGAAAGTAGTGATTCTGTAACTGGAATTTTTCAAAGGATTCTGTTTGCCACGAAATTACTGTTAAATGTATCACATTTTTCTCCTCATTTCTTCTTCATGCTCTATTCAGTTCAGTAAGTCTTGAAACAAGCAATCATAGCTATTAAGATGCTATTGATAGTGATCAGTAAGTTCCAAGGCATAAACAAACAAATAAACAAAACAAAAAATCCAAACAAATAAGTAAACAAAATAAAAAAACCCAGATGGGGATCTTTTTGAAAAGGAAATAATTTTTTAAAAAATGTTTTTTATATGAAAGTTACCCTAAAGAGTGTGTTCTTCTTTCAATAAATTTTTTTAATCCATATTGGCTACTTCCTATGGTGTTACTGTGAGAGACCTGAGTTACTAAACATTTGAGTAATGGAACCCGTCTGGGCTGAGAGAAATAATGAGTTTGTGTATGGACACATTAATTTTAAGAAGACTGTTTATTGTCAAAATATTTATTCAGTCCCACATGGGCCAGATATTATCAATGGGCCAAGAATTTGACATGAATTAGTGAACAAGACAGTCAATGCCCCCATTTTGTAGAATTTCCATTTTAATGAAATTCAAAGACATCTAAGTTGATATCCTTTTAGCTGTTGGATTTGAGACTGTTTCTCAGTGAAGATGTTTGTGCTGGAGATTGTATTTGAGTCATTCCTATCCTCGTTATCCTCCTCCTGATAAGAAATGATGAAGGGACACGACCCATCCCCACACCTCACCTCTTCTAGCCTCGTTTCCCCGAGATGACACCTTTAGGTTTCTGTTTTGCTTTTCCTGTGGTTACCACCATAATTCTAAATATTACATTGTTTCTTCTTTTCTTGGTTAATCTACTCAAGATAGTACCTACTGATGCTCTAATATGAAAGATGAGGTTCATAACCCAGTGTATTATCCCCTATGATGTATAGTCACCTATTTCTAAATTAGAAACAGTATCCAAGGTCCCTGTCTAGTATTTTTTTTACCATTTTTTTTTTTGGTATCGTTAATGTACAATCACTTGAACAACATTATGGGTACTAGACCCCCTATTATCAAGTCCCCCCCACATACTCCACTACAGTCACTGTCCATCAGCGTAGTAAGATGCTATAAAATCATTACTTGTCTTCTCTATAAATACTGCCTTTCCCGTGTCCCCCTCCGCTGCATTACGTGTGCTGATCGTAATACCGCTTTTCCCCCTTATCCCTCCCTTCCCACCCATCCTCCCCAGTCCCTTTCCCTTTTGTGACTGTTAGTCCATTCTTGGGTTCTGTGAGTCTGCTGCTGTTTTGTTCCTTCAGTTTTTCCTTTGTTCTTATGCTGTACAGATGAGTGAAATCATTTGATATTTGTCTTTCTCCACCTGGCTTATTTCACTGAGCATAGTACCCTCTAGTTCCATCCATGTTGTTGCAAATGGTAGGATTTGTTTCTTTCTTATGGCTGAATAGTATTCCATTGTGTATATGTACCACATCTTCTTATCCATTCATCTACTGATGACTCTTAGGTTGCTTCCGTTTCTTGGCTGTTGTAAATAGTGCTACAATAAACATAGGGGTGCATATGTCTTTTTCAAACTGGGCTGCTGCATTCTTAGGGTAAATTCCTAGGAGTGGAATTCCTGGGTCAAATGGTGTTTCTATTTTGAGTTTTTTGAGGAACCTCCATACTGCTTTCCACCATGGTTGAACATAGAACATTCTTCCAGCCAAAGGTAGTTTTGTTGCTGAAAAAAATGTTCTTGCTGCTTTGCCTTTGCTCATCAACCCCCCTCCTCCCACTGGCTTCCCGCTGATGAGTTTCTACACATTCCTGTAGGTCTGGCTCACGTGTGATTTCCTTCAACAAACCTCATATCTCCCAACCAGTAGTCAACTCTCTGACCTTTCAGTCCTCAGAGACTTTCTTGAACCTCATTTATAATACTATGATTGGCTTTAGTTCATAATTATTTTGGAAATTAATTTTTTTTCTTAATTAAGTTGTAAGTTCTTTGGAACCTGGGACCAGGTCGCCTGTATAATTTTATCACCTGGAGTAGCTCAGAACAATACACCTACCATATTAGTTGATTAATGAGTATTCTTTTACTATTGAATGGATACATGTATGAATATTAGGGTCTTCCTGACAATAAAAGATGTTCTCAATTCTTACGTGACTTCAATAGGTCACGATGTAGGTTACTTTAAAAAATGTGTATTGTCAGAAAAATACATTCGTGAAGGAGAAAAAGTACTGGTAGTAATTGATAGGTAACCACTAGTTCGAAAATCTCTTCAAAAAATCAAGGATATTCATTAAATCTTGAATGGTTGGAACTCTGATCATCAGAACAATTACACCTCAGTGCCTTAAGCGAAAGATAAAAAATTTCAGAGTAGTTCGAGTTATGTCTCCATGTTTAAGCTCCAGGGAGAGGCAAATGTGGGTCATTATTGGTAGAAATATAAAATTTCTCATTTGCGTCAGGAACCATATTTGCAACTAGATTTCTTTCACAGATGAAAAATAAAAGTGAGTTTATACACATATATTTATTCTTTATTAAAAGTGAACATAGACATCACACTATTTCTTTCTCTTAATTTTAGGAAATTATTGTATATATAAAAGGAGCATATTATGAAAGACAGACTTTGGAAACCTTTGGAATAGGATAGAAATTCGAAGGAAACAGAATAAGCATAAGGAAAAAAATAAAGTTTAAAGTGAGAGAAAAATTGCAGAACAAATAAAGGCAAAAGAAGGGGCATGATTTCTCTAGCTATGCCCCAGGTCTGGGGTTTTCCTCCCTCAGGTTTTCTGGCATGTTTACACCTCCTGAACATTAAGCATTACAGGATGCCTACCCCGGGGAATGCCGCAGGAAGGCGGGAAGGAGGAGGATGATACTTTGCAGAGAATCATGATGTATAAGTTTCATTTTTTGTCCAGGAAATTTTTCATCAAACTTTGTGGAAGGGAAAATTGCATATGAAAAAAGGCTGGGCAGGTGTGCTCCATGTCGGAAAAGCCTGCTACTCTCTCATTAAACTCAGCATTGACAATCTGTCCACTCAGACAGGGAGATGCTATCGTACTGAACTTACTCATCCCTAGGACTCTCGTTGAAAGGCAACACATGGGGAAGCCAGTTAGCTCAGGAAGCTGGGCAACAGAGGTTCTCTCTCCTCCTCTCACCACACATTGTTGTGCAGAGTGAACTGGCTCCGATTTAATTTTATCCCTAATTGCATTATATATAAAACCAGAGAGACTGTAGGATCACAGGTGCTGAAATTCCAACATTTTACCTTTTCAAGTTAGGGATATTTGTCAACAATTCAGAGCCCGTTTAGATGACAAGGCTTTGAGAAAACTAAAAGCCACTGTGTGACACATTGTTTTTAATTGGCTTCAATTAAAATATGATTTGTTAATTTTACTCATAGGTTTTTGTTTAAAAAACAGGTTTTATCCAGTTTCTAAGTAAAGATATAAGAGTATATTTTAAAGTAATGTGGAAAAAAATGGTAATTGCCGTAAAATATGACTTTATTTGTGTAATTTGTGCCAATCAATAGCCACAGGCCATGGAACTGGCACTCTTAGAATATGTAAAGGGAAAGGTGATGCTAAATCACAAAAAAATGCATCACTATTTGACTCAGTTCGAACGAATCAATAAATATTTCTTGTTTTATGTAGCATCTTCCATCATTTCCTTCCAGAGGGTGGTCAGTCGCTCAACACTGAGACATAGAAATCTTTCTATCCCTTTTTCTCTCCTTTAGCTTCCAAACTAAACTGGCCTCTTAAGTACTATTGGTGTTTCCTACTTACTATCTCTGGAATTCGTATTTTTCCATTTCTATTGCTAGTGCTCACTCTAATTCTTTATTTGTTTTAATCAAAATTATTACCACAAAACATTTTCTGGTCTTTCTATTTCTAATACTTCCTCACAACCATCCTGCACCAGCAATCAAATTTTGTGTCTGTACATGAGTGTATAGAATAAAATAAATAAAAATTGAAAAGAAACACTGGAATGATATATATCAAAATACTATGAATAACAGGGTTCCTGTGATTTGTGTTATCTTCCTTGTACTCTTTTTATACATTGCACGTTTTCTAAAATAATTACAGATCATCGGTTTTTGTTTCTTCCTTTCCTCTTAGGACTTTTATTTCCTTTTAAAAAAATTTTTATGCTTTTTATTTTTTTTAATTGAAGTATAGTTGATATACAACATTATTTGGGTATCAAGTATACAACACAGTGGTTCAACAGTTACTCATATTATTAAATCCTCACCTCCATTAGTGCAGTTATTGTCTGTCAAAATAGGAAGATGCTACAGAATCACTGGCCATATTCTCCATGCTGTACCACCATCCCCATGACCAACCTACATCATGACTGAGAATTTTACAAATTGTTTTAATAGAGAAAAACGTTTTTATTACAAATTTAAACCTCATCAGGCCCTTATTTACTGGTGATTATGCAGGGGTCCACAGCTTTTTACACATGCAGTAAAAATTCCCTAATGTGAAGTATAAGATACTTTTAGATCTGACTCCTTCCTGTATTTTGGTTAGAGCAAACATATAATTTATTGTCCAAACCAAATAGTTTTAATAATGATACTGAGTCCTGTTAAGAACTATACCAAAACAACTGGCTTAAACTGAAACAGTCTGGCCGAATAGATCAAAAAAAGATCCTCAGAATTTTTATTTTATTTTTTCCTACTTTTGTGTATGTGAAAGAGGGGTATTTTGTTTTTAGTTTTTCTTCATCATATTTTACTATAGATTCATTACTTCTAACCTGAAATAATCATGAGAAGTACTTTGTATTGAAATTTATACTCTTCAAATTCCAAATACATGATATGATACAGAATTGAATTTATTTAGAATTATTGGGCATAATTCTCATGTATTCCAGAAGAATGCAAACTCCATGAGGGCAGAGGTTTTTTGCCTATTATCTGTGTTGCTTAGAGAGCACCTGGCATAACTAAGCACCCAGTAAGTATTTATTGAATGAGATAATTTGAATAAAAGAAAGTGGGTTTCTAGAATAAAAGAAACTTTTGTTTCTTTTATTCTACACAAAAGAAAGCAAAAAGATTCAATAAACCATTTCTAATAATCTTACTTCTAAAAAACTAGTAAAGCTTTATCTATTTTATTTGCTTAACTAATGTATATTGAATATCTGCTCAGGAGATTTGTGGTAAGTAACACAGTCAGATAATTTACAGTGAGGAAACAGATTGAAGTTCATAGTATTCAACCTTATAATTTGAAATGGGGAATTTAAGGCCAGCAAGTGAATACGGACACAAACATTAGTAACTGAATGCTAATCAAGTCTCAGATTTGTAATCCTACAGCTTTCTCCACTGTCCATAGGCCCCCAGTATTTCTTCAATAAACATAGTACATATATATCTAAATAAAGTATGGACTTTAGTTAATAGTCATGTATCAATATTCATTAGCATATTGTAACACATGTACCATACTAATATAAGGTGTAAAACAGGGAGAACTGAATATTGATTTACATGGGAACTCTCTGTACTACCTTTGCAAATTTTTGTAAATCTAAAACTTTTTAAAAAAAATAAACTTTATTTTTTAAAATATCATTTATATTCAGCATAAAAACAGGTGAAATAGACAGCTGACATTGACTACAAGTAATATTCCTGTGAGAAAGGTAAAATTGAACATTAACAGAATCAGTTGTGATCCAAATATTTTATGTTTGGTCCAGGAACTGAGATTCCACGACAACTCTTGTGTGTTTCTCCAACTGTAACACACATCATACATCCTAGTATATTCACAGATTACAACTGTGGCATTGATTTACCTTGTTTTAATTCATTAATATCTTCACTTATATATGACTCTCGTTTCAGTATTACCAACCAAATAGCTGTGTAACAAACACCAATTAATAACTACTGCCTCCTTTGTTAGCTTTTGTTCATATTAAATTCCACTTAACTTCAAGGGTACATGTTGAAGTGTAAGAGTACTTTTCACTGTGTATTTAAATGTTGTAGAAGTATTCTTGATATTAGAGATCACCCAAAACCAAAATGCAGCATAGTCTTTCCCCTTTTAGCATCTTCTGGCCACCAAAGTAGGCAAAGAAAATATATTGAAATATGTGTTTGCATTTTAAGTTACTGATTGAGGTTCCATTGGTATTTGTGGAAACATCATTTTAAAAGTTACAATAAAGAAATCAAAGAAAGGCAACAGCTTACTCAGGTAATTAGCTTCCCCCCTGTGACTATTTTCATAGGATTTTACTGGGTGAAGTTTTGGAATGTGTCTCCATATTTTGTAGCCTGGCTCAACCAAATGTTTTTATAACTTCGTGTACATGTCAAAGGTCCTCTGCGGGAATTCTGTGGGAAATATGCAGACTGACCTACACATAAGGAACAAGGAAAACATCCCAGTACGGGATGATGTGGAAGTTAAAATGAAATATTTGCAGCTTTGTACATGGTTCTTTTAAAATCTTCCATAGGAGGTCTGTGTTGTGCTGACAGAAGGGTCACATTTTTATGGTTAGGGTGCTAGTTAGAATTAGACACTGTCTGAGTATGATTCTCTGCACAGATTTAGAATCCATTAAATATTCTGTGGAAACAACAGTGGTAATTGAGACTTTGTCACTTAAATCAATTTTCTTTTGTGGTAACACACCAAAATAGGGATGGGAAGGGTAGACTGTCCCTTCCGATCTTTGTTAGCTGATGTCTTAGTAATAAATGGAAGCTAAAATGTGCTGTCAGAGGTCGATGTCAAATCTTCACTGTTACATGATTAGCTGCCAACATTATCATTGTTTGTTGCCTTTAACAACAAAAAGAATGTTGACTTGAAGTGATTTACTTAAGTTCTCTGAGATCCATTTGAAAGTTCTACCTCTTTAAAAAATATATATATATATTCTAAAAAGGCTTTTGAAAATGTACTTAATTTTTAAGGAATTTGACCATTATATGTTTTTAAGCATCAGGAAGAAAAATGATTTCAAATGAGGCCATCTTTGAAAGTCTTCCTGAGAGATAAACCCTGTGGTATGTTGTCTCACACAGTGACTTCTAATAGTTTTGTTTCTGAGTTTCAGTTTCTCTAATGTCTTGAGAATGTATTTCAAAAACCAGTAGAAATAAATGAAACAAATAAGGGGGCCAAAAGCCCACACTCCCATCTCAGGATTAAAAAGACACATTAAAAACACGAAACTACTTTAAAAGGAATAGGATTAACAGGAACCGTTGCTTTCATTTTTTTGGTAACAATTAACTAAGTGTTTATCTTTAAAATTAGACTGCAAACCAGATCACAGGTTTAAGATTTGTGTTAGGATTTCAATGAATGATGTGAATCAAGCATAAACTCGGCTTATGCATCAATGCAATACAGAATCTTGCAAACACACGTTCTAAAATTTATCACAGTTTACTGAAAGGACACCAGGAAGTAATAACTATGCATTGCCAGGTCTTTCAATTTGTTGAGTGATTTAAGATGTGTATCTTTTACGTTTTAAATTATTCCTCTCTAAAATAGTTATGATTTTTTACTTCTCTTATGTCAAGCATCTTAACTAGATGACTAATACATTTAAAATCTGTAAATTAAAAGATGCTTTTAAAATCAGAGCAAATGCTTGGTTTTTGGTTAGTGGTCTGGTTGTTTGGTTGGTTTGATAAACAGTTCTAGGCTGTTAGGAATATTTTCTCCAAGTATTTGACATGGGATAGTAACGTTTACCAATAAATTGATAATATCATTCACGTTCTGAATATGGATGAATTGTCAGAACCAGGAGAAATGGATGGACAAAGCAAAACAAAACGAAAACTTGGGGAAAATATCAACATTTATAAAGAAAATGCATATTCCTTGTTCTTCCTTCTCTGTGATACCGCAATACTTCATAATTCATGCTCCATGTCTCTGTTCTTATGTCCCAATCTCATTTTCTTGCTGTTTTTCAGCACTATTTCCTACTAATAATTAGAGTTATATTCTGCCCTTTCTCAAAATGCGTGTTTAAGGGTAACTTTCATCCTACAAAGACCCAAATTGACCATTTCTGAGGATATTTTAACATCCCAACAATTTAATAATTATGGACTATATAGTCTTTAGCACTAACAGGAGAAATAGAGTTATTCTACAGATGAACTATCTCAATAGGTTAATAAGATTTGGGAAGCTATAGGTAAAGTACTAGGTAACTTTATCTTTTCCACACAAAAACCCATAGAATGTTTTACTATAATGAAATGTGGAGATAAGTTTTTGAGGCAGAGTTAGGACTGCTTCCTTAAACAAATTTATTGAGACCTACAAAGCAAGTAAGGATGTTGAATTTGACTTTGAGTAGAGGGCAGAAATAAGTACAGAAAATGTAGCTCTGAAAAATATTGATTGCAACACTAGCCAACATTAAGAAGAGTAAATGAAAATTTAAGATGTGCTTTCCAATTTTTGAAAAGGAAAACACAGTAAAATATAAGCAGTAAGAAAACATTGAAAACAATATTTCTTATTTAAATGAAAACTATTCAGTAGACTATTTTTAAAA
>JAVSCE010010002.1:0-71509 GCA_032199065.1 Smutsia gigantea
CCTTGGGAAGACCTGAGCCTGTGCTGGTCTGAGGGGGAGGAAGTGCAGGGTTGGGGAGAGGCCAGGAGGTCTCTGATCAGGAGGTATCTTCCCTGCTGTTCACAGAGGGCTGGGGAAGAAGGTCTTCATAAGGATAAAAGCATCGTGGGGCCCATCGCATCCACTGTAAGGTGGAGACTGAGTCCCAAGAGGGTAAGCAGTTCATCTGAGATCCTTTATGAATTAGGATTAGATGGGGTCCTGGTCCCAGAGGAGCTCACGCTGTGACAAATAATGCATATGGTGACTTGCTTTGTCGTGGAGGAATGACCAGGGGGCCTTGGGAGCCAGAGCAGGAGCCGGCTAACTATGGCCCAGGGGCCACATGTGGCCTGCTACCGGTGTTGGTGCCCTCCATGAGCTAAGAACGGTTTTTACATTTTTAAATGGCTAAAAAAAAATTAAAGAAAGAATAACATTTTTTGACACATGAAAAGTACCAGAAATTCAAATAAAGTCTTATTGGACTAGAGTCACTCCCACGGCTCACAGGTGGTCTCTGGCTGTCCTGCACCACAAGGGCGGAGTTGAGTAACTGTGAAGGAGATCATATGGCCCTTGGAGCCTAACACATGTATCATCTCGCCCCTTACAGTCCAAGTGTGCCAACCCTGGGCTGTAGGAAATGAGATCTCATTAGGCCTTGCGGAGTGAGAAGGAGCTGTCCCGGAAGCAGAAAGTGCATCGCCAGCCCAGGGACATCACGCACAGGCGCAGGAATGTGGGGCCCACTCCAGAGAGGGTGAGACCTGTGTCCCTCTCGGTGTTCCTGGGGGTTACAGCTCCCCCACTTTCTTTCCTACCAAGAACCCTGGACTCCTGGTTTCCTACATCAGGTTCTCTGCAGTCTTGGCTTCTGCTCTGGAAATTGACTTCTCTCCTCCTTTTCTGTGTTCGTGTCCTCAGGCTTTTTAAACCTCCTCATCCTGGGACCATCGCTTCCCATCCTCTTCTCTGACTTGCGTGATTCTGACAGACTTCTTGTGACCTGTTAATTTCTGAGAGAGAAAGAAAGCTGTTTCTTGGAATTGCAGAATACCCAAGTTAAACAGAAAATAGACATCATCGAGTCCAACTCTCTCCCCGTCGTACTGATGGGAAAACTGTCTCCAAATCACATTGAATGAGCGGGCCTGAAGGTCACAGCCAGACTGAGGGGTCCCCTTTGGTCTCATAAAGCTGGGAGCTTACAATGAATGCCATTTGGAAAATAGGGAATACTCAAGCAGGAACATGTGTGGGCAGAAACAAATCATGCAGTGTGATAATTATCCTGTTTTACAAATGGAGAAACTGAGGCCCAGAGAGCAAGAGCAATAGACTGGTGCCGGGGCTGCTCCTTGGTGGCAGAGGTAAAGGCTGTGCCCAAGGTAGGCAGCCTGTGCTTATCTGGAGCCAGATCACCACCCTCTCCTGGTCTCCATCAGAACTCAGCGCCCCAGGAGTTTGCCCCTGAGCTTCCTAGTAAGATGCAGGATGCTGTCATCTGATCTCCCAGGAAGGCATCAGAGCAGATAGACTGGTGGTGTTTTTCAGGGAAAGAAAGAGAAGGAAAACACATTTCCTTGGACAGGCAGCTCTGGCCAGATGCTCGGGCCATGCGGAGTTCAGGATCTGTATTGGCAATCGTAGGAGATGTCTGGAGCTTAAAACCTACCATCTGGGGTCTGGAGGTATCACATAAAACAATGAAACAAAATACCCAGAAAGTGGGGAAAATGTGTGAACATGGCAAAACCTGGAATTATTTCACAGGTGTTCCCTGGGGAAACTTGACAGAGGCAGGTGAGACCCTGGCAGCGGCCCAGTGTTCCAGTAATGGGTGCCCACTGCCTGTTCTAGAGGGGCTCTGCTAACCGGGGAGTTTCAGCAGATGACAGGCCCATGTGTGTGAGGGGGACTGTCGAGGCAGGGGGTCCTTCCCCGTCCCTGCCCTGACTGGCAAGGGGCTGCCTGCTTCTCCTTAAGGTCCAGCCAGGCCCTGGGAGACAGGAGGATAATTAAATGTCTCCCCAGCCTCCCTGACATCGCCCAGGGGGACGAGGGACACGTGTTTCCAGAGAGGCTGCCCACCTTTCCACCTGAGAGAAGACAGCTTGGGGCACCCTGCTCATGGGAGCATATTTGACAGTGGATTTGAAAGGGGGTTCCAGCCATACCCATAATCGGAGGTGGAAGCCACCCATACAGCTTCTTTCCTCTTGTGGCAGCGTAAGGCATAGCTACAGGAGTGCTGCAGGCTTCCAAAAGGTTAAAAAATGAAAACAAGAACTAAGAGACTTTATGCTCCATCATTTTAGGGTTTTTGGAGGCTGTCACCATCAGCCAGCCAGACCTGATGCCAGACCTTTATTTCTCTCTCTCTCAACCACTGCCAGAAAGGTGAGACGGCTCTTGCGTCGGGTGAGACCCAGGCAGCCCCTGGGCCGCAGTAAATTACGGTGGCCACACAGCCAGTGGGAGGTCAGTGTGGGAGCCCAGCTTGGTCCTGCTGCCTCCTGTCCAGCAGGGCAGGGACCCTCCCCAAGGAGATGAGCCACCACGCCTGGCCCTTCCCTCCAGCTTAACATCTGGCTTCCTTCCCAGCCTCTGAACAGGAACCAGTCACAGTCACACATCTCCAAACATGCTAAATACGAGGCCTGTTGACAAGGGCTTGGCCGCGCAAAAGGGATCTGTACTTGATACAGGGGCAGCCCAGACCCAGCAGAAGACGCAAACATTGCTATGCAGGCTGTTCCTGCTGGTACGCATGGCTAAGCAGTCAGCAGGCTCTTGAAGCCAGGAGTTTGTCTCTGCCATATTTAAACTGTCTGGCTGCTTGCTGGATTTGGCGGGGTGGGTATGACCTGCCCTTGGAGCCCAGGCCCAGGGGAGGCCCCAGAGGAGGCCCAGTCCAATTACAGGTAAACTGGAGCCTCTGGGAGCCCTGCTGCTATTCTCCTCTTGCACCTGAGTGAGTGTGGGAGGTGTGAGCCCGAGCCCATCTCTCTCTCTCCCTGTTGTCTCCCCAGCCCCAGGGTGAAGTCCAGACTGCTAGTTGGCACTCAAGGCCTCCATGGCACGGTCCCAAAGTACTTCTGCAGCTTCATCTCCCACTGCCCCAGCCCGTCACTCCACACTGCACCAGCCCCGGGGGCTCTTTGCATCCCAGACACTGGAGCGTGGGTACTCCCTGCTGTGTGCAGGGGACTCTGTTATCTCTGTTGCCTTTTTCCCACTTTTCCACTGTCTGAATTCTACACCCGTTCCAGACCCAGCTCAAATGCCATCTTCCCTTTTCTGAGGTGAGTTCATCTCCTGCATGGCCTCTGGAGGGACATCCTAGCCTCCTGGGGCAGGATCCATGCTGTAGAGATCCTGAAACTAACTTACCACACTTTACACTGGAGGAAATGGACCCCAGGGGATGTCAGTGTGGCTACCTAAAATCGCACAGTGTGGGCAGCTGTGGAAGCAGACCCTGACCTTGCCTCAATTGTCCCCTATGTGTTCCTCCCCTGTCTGTCCACTCCCCACCTACCCACTTGCTGCCCACTACAGCTACAGGTTTGGGCCAGGCTTCAGAGCCTAGAAATTGTACTATAAGTGACCCCAGTGACAACTCCCCATCACTTACCCATGCACTCTCCATCTGAAAGCACTTTGCAGACAGTTCATTTCCAAACCTTGTTGAAGCTTCTTGGCCTTTTAAAGGCTAGAAATTCACAGCCACAAGAAGAATCCACCTCATTCTGCTTCTTTCAGAGCTAGAAGCACACAGTAAGTGTGCTGGACTGTGTGTGTGTGTGCTCACGTGCACAGAAGTGAATCAATCCTGCCTTCTGAACGGAAGGAGGACAATGCTAAGCCCCAGGTCACTCCTCCACTCCAGTTCTCTGCCTGTCCCAGGAACCTGGCTCACAGCCTGTGCGAAGGGGGACTGCACGCAGACCTCTCTCCATCCCCAGGAGTGGCAATCCCATTCTGCTTTTGGACCAGACAGGCATGGAACATGGGGGAGGGGAACCCCAAACACCCCTCTTAGCCGGCCACCCAGAGCACAGACAGTGGTGTGCAGGCAGTACCGGTCTCACTGACAACTGACCCTGGGACTGACATCTGGCATATTTCACAGGAAATCGAGGCTAGGAGGGCTTGAAGACCTTGTCTAGGATCTCCCGCAAACAGGCGGCATGGTGTCTGGGCCGGGATGGGAGGCCCTCCCTGGAGACCCTTCCCTCTGTCTGTTCCTCATGCCGCCTTTTCTTGGGGCTGTTGCTGTGGGAGAATGACCTGGGCTGTGAGCCCATGAGGGCAGGTTTGTGTCTGGGTGACAGATGTGTCTTCTGGCACCCAAAGCAGTGCCTGGCATACAGTGGGTATATGACAAAATGTTATGGGGTGAACTTACCACTCACTGTGTGCATGGCACTATGCCATGGGTGGCCTGCTCCTGGCCAGACCTAGATTTCTCTTCCTTAAATTCTGATTGGGTGGTCTCATCTCTTGGTCATGGGAACCACGTGTGGTTCTGATCACCAATTTCCACTTCTCTGTGACACCAGCTGGGTGTCCTACAATTTACTCAATTCTGACACTATCTAGCTGGAGACAGCACCAGATTCCACAGATTAGGGGTTCAGTCCTCCAAGACTGCTACCCACTTCCAGTTGCAAGACACCAGCTGCAAGCCCAACCATTACCTGCTTCTGGCTGACTGGCTATCAGCTGATTGACGGGAAGTTCCAGGGACGCCCTCCAACTCAGGATCCCAGCTTGTCACCTGTATTTCCCTCTGACTGGCCGTAAATCAGAGGTTCCCAAGACCCACTCCTTGGCTTCCATTAATTGGCTAGAGTGGCTCACAGAACTCAGAGAAACATTTTACTTACTAGATTATTGGTTTATTATAAAAAGATATAACTTAGGAACAGCCAGGTAGAAGAGAGGCATGAAACAAAGTATGGGGAAAGGGCATGGAAGTTCTCGGAGCACACCACCCTCCCCAAATCCCTGTATGTTCACTGTCCCGGAAGCTCTCCAAACCGTCCTTTTGGATTTTTATGGAGACTTCATTACATAGGCATGGCTGATTAAAGTGTTGGCCATTGGTGATTGAACTCAACTCTAGCCCCTCTCCCCTCTGATCACATGGCTGGCTCCACTGGCAACTGGCCCCTGTCCCTAGATAACTCCCAAAGTCACCTCAACAACATAACAAAGGACACCTGTCCTGCTTTTGCCACTTAGGGAATTCCAAGGGTATTAGATTCTTTGCTAGAAACAGGACCAAAGACTAAATATATATTTCCTATTATAAATCACAGTGTCATGCCACCTTACCTCTGTAGCTGGCCTAGTGCAGTGCCTGCCCGTGCAGGGGCCGCTCTGCTTACACTGAATAAGCAAGCACCTAATCGAATCCTCCATGAGGGAGCTGCAAGGTTTTTGGGAGTTACAGTGAGTCTGCCCAGCGGAGATGGCCCTCCACTGAATCCCACTCTTGTTCCCAGCCCACTGCCCAGTGAGGGAGGGTCTCCAGGCCTGCCACGGACATGAGATCATGATTGCAGGGCTGTGTCCACCACAATTCCTGGATAATGTCTGAGGCCTTGCTAGCTGAAATGCTTGTGGGTTTGCTGAGCTTGAAGCCAGTGCCCTCCCTGGTGTGGAGGTGAGTGGTGAGAGATCGCCGGCAGATGCTTCCTAGCAGAGCCTACAGTGGGCCTGGGAGGATGGGTCGGTCCCACAGCCCAACCCACAGGCAACACTGTTTCGCTCTGCAGCTCTCAGGGGAACCCCCACTTCACTCACTCAGTGGAGGGAGCCTGCAGGATGTGGAATCCTGTTTGGGAGATGGGCGGGGATTGTGTTGTCTTAACACTTGTAGCCCCTCAATCTCTCTGCTTCCTGTGGGTCTTGAGCTGGGGTCCCAGCTGTGAAACCATATTCTTCCTAGAGGCTGTTCTGAAGCAGCACCTGGAACATACGGCAAACTCCTCTGCCCTCTACACTTCCCAGCCAGCATCCCCCGGAGCAAAGGGCACCGCAGAGGTGAATCTGAGGTAGGGCAGCCAGAGGGCCACACTATGGCCTGGTTTACCATAAAAGCCTGCTCACTGACCTCTGCCTCCAGTCTCAGCCCTGTAAGGTAGTCCATTTTCTATGCAACATAGTAATTTGTCCAAAATGCTAATTAAATAAGGCCTCACATCGCTGAAACCCTCTGCAGCCCTTGGGGTGATGTTCAAGCTCCTTTGCAGCCTTTGCGGCCTCTGGATGAGTCTGTATGGCTCACTCCTCTCCAATCCCTCTCTCTGCTCCACGCCCACCTAAGTTACACACTGGGGCACTTCGGGGTGCATGTGACCAGGAAACCTGAACCACACTGACTTAAACATTAGGGATGCACTTTAAGGTAAGGGCATGTGGGTTTCAGGCTTGGCTCAATCAAGGGACTTAATTCACTTTCCCTGCAGTTCTCCCAGCTCTGCCTCCCCCACACATGGGTTCCATTCTCTGGTTGGTAGCAGGATAGCTGCAGCAGGTATGTGCTCACCTCTACAGAAGCATCCAGAGAAAGAAGACTCATTGTCTTCTTGTGCTTGGAGGTGGCCAGTCCCCAGACTGCATGGAGTAAGGGTGGACTAAAGAGACCTCCATGGACCCACCTTTGTCTACCCAGTATTCACATATATACCTGCAGTTCATTTATTAAGCATCTACTATGTGCTAGACATTTCCCCTGCCTGGGGGATGACACGGTGGAGGACAAAGCACCAAATCTGGGTCTTGATGGACTGTGTATCAGCATCAACATAAACCACATACCTCTCACATGCATGAAGGCCAGGTGTCTCCTTTCTCAAGCCAGGTACCCAAAGGCACAACCCACCACTGTATCTAGCCCAGGGTCCCCACACCCTACTCCCCCTGCCAGGCTTTTGTGAAATGCCTCCACCCCCCTGCAGGTCTGGACTTCCAGTGTCGTAGTTTGGGGACCTTCGGCCACAGCCAACTCATCTGCCACTGACACACCCAAAGAACACAGCATTGAGAAAGAGCAGGAACACAACCACAGGCTCTCATTTGGAAAGGGGGAGGCCAGCTCTCCCCAACCTGCAGGATTTATCACGGCTGCTCGTCAGGCAGAACTACTTGGGAAAACAGTCAGGCCACCTGCACATCTGCACTTGGGAAAATATCCCTGGTCCACTGTCCTCCACTGTCCTGATGTCCCGACAGACCCTATCTTGAATGTTGTCCTCCAACGTGGCTACAAGGGTCCACCCCAGGCCTGCGTCCATCTAGCAGCCAGAGGCAGCCATCCCAAGGTGGGGCCTCAGATCTGCTTTCCATGCTGAGTGGACAGACGGCCTCCCTTTCTGTGCCCCGTAGGCTTCAGTTCTGTGGTTCACAGTCAGATACAAGATCATGTGGGAACCTCTGTCTCTGTCTGTCTCCCCAGACCTTAGCTTGGTGACCTCTCCCCGCTGGCCCGGGCCCACAGGAAGGGAGGCGGTTATGTGAGGCAGGACAGCACCAGCACAGCACAGCCCCCAGGCTGCGTGGCCCCAGGGACCCGGCTTCACAGGTGTGCTAGAGGGAGGGTCACCGTGGGGGTGTCAGGCTGGTGCTGTGTCCCTGTATGTCCTACTGACAGCTCTTGGCTCATCACCAGCATGGGCTTCAGGTGGGAATTTGTCCTTAGCAAACACCCCGTTGCCTCTCCCTAGCCAGAACTTGGTCATCCCTGTGTTCAGGGGATGGCTCCGCCTGGCTGGCATGGGCCTGGGTTTCCGGCGTGATCCCTGGTGGGGGTGGGGTTGCAGCAGGAGGAAGAGAGGACGCTGAGGAGAGATGCCCACAGGGCCCATTACCCTCCAGTCCTGGGAGCCGTCCGTCTGTCCTATCCACCCTAACCCTTCCGCTCACCTCTCTGCAGTTACCGTACTGCTCCCTCTGCCTCAAACACTCTAGAACTGCCCTGTTTCTGCCTGGTTGCCTCCTGGCCATTCTTTAAGGCACATGTCTGTGTCACCTCCTCCAGGAAGCCCTCCCTGATAGCACGGCCTGGGTGTCTGCCCATCTTTGGATTCCCTGGCCGCTTTTTATCAGAGCACCTTCCTCAATCTTGTCTTTGCTGCCACCCTTCCCCTCCTGGCTGTGAGCTCCTCCAGGGCAGGATCTTGGTCCTGTCTCCCTCGGAATTGACTAGAAGCCTACTAGCACTTACAGGAGATGGGTTTCAGAGCAACCCTGAGCCCAGCCCAGGGCCCAAGTGCTTGTGGAGTGAGTGAGGTAATGAGCAGGTAGGTGAGCAGAGGCTCTGTGGGATGGCCGAGCCATTTTACAGCAGGGAAGGCTGCAAGCTAGTGCCGGCAGAGGACCAAGTCTGACACCTCAAAGAAACAGGCTTTGTCATTAGCTGTGTGTTGACCCGGGGTCTGTGCAGCAGTGGGGAGGGGGCTAGTGTGGCCCTGAATGTGAGCAGAGCTGGGAGGGATTTGGGAGGCTTGCTGGTGTGTGTTCCAGACCCCGCCTCTGCCCGGTGGGCATCCTGTCTGAGGGCGGGTACACACCGCTTGATGGGAATTTGTTAGGGAGAAGAGCACACACCATTTCCGATTTGAGAGCTCTTGGTCACAGGCCCTGCCCTTAACAAAAGAAATCCAACTTCTTGTTTGTTTGATAGCATCAAAAGACCCTCTGTCCATTCTGCATGCTGAGGGCTGAAAGCTGAAACAGATCAGAGGGACCCCCCACCTGCCTAACACCTTCCACGTCTCTCCACCAGCCTGGGAGAGTGCCCGGGCACTCCAGAGCCACTCCCAGCCTCATCGCCATGTCGCTCTCCTGTCCAGGCCCCCACACAGCCACAGCCACTTAAAGCTTGAAGTCAGGGTCTCTCCACCTTGGCACCTTCGACACCTGGGACCAGATGACTGCTTAGAGTGGAGGCTGTCCTGAGTACTGGAGGACATTTAACAGCATCCCTCACCTCAACCTACCAGACGTGCAACTGTGGCAACCAAACATGGCATTGCCTCGTCCCCTGGGGGACACAATCACCCAGGCCGAGAGCCACGTCCCGGAATGTCCTGTGCTCTCTCACTTTTTCCTCTTCCCTCCAGGGGCTTCTGCTTGGAGGCCGTGCCCTCCTTGCCAGTTCACTGCCATTTAGATACTCCCGCCTTCTTCTGCTTGGACATCGTCACCTTCCTTAGGACACCTTCCCGGCTGCCCCTGGCTCCCCTGGCCACCCTAGACACTCTCCTCCCGGCCCTCCAAGTCACAGCACTCCTCAGCCTATTGTTGTGACCACCTGGCTCCTTGTCTGACCCGCCGGGGGGTGACTGCCACAGGACAGCGCCCCCCTGCCCCCCTCTAGCCCTCGTGCCCTCAAGCAGGGCCAGCTTGACCTAGGCTTTTGGTTTTAAAATTTGTCTTCGTGTCATCCTGGGCTTGAACAGGTCAGGAGCTCAGATAGTTTTGTTCTCCAAACTCTGTGAAGACCAGCAAGTGG
This sequence comes from Smutsia gigantea, assembly GCA_032199065.1. Taxonomy (NCBI): domain Eukaryota; kingdom Metazoa; phylum Chordata; class Mammalia; order Pholidota; family Manidae; genus Smutsia; species Smutsia gigantea. The sequence goes on from JAVSCE010010002.1 coordinate 9,548, forward strand.
GACTCCTTCAGGATCAGTGTTGGCGAAGGTCTGCTCCAGGGGGATGCCCTCCCAGCACACAGCCCTTCGCAGCGGCCTTCCACCTCTCCACCCAGGCGTAGACCCAGCAGGGGCGGGTCTCCTTCCCTGTAAATTCAGATTTGCTTTGAAGTCCACGTTCTCTCAGGCACCCTGACTCAAGTTTTTCAAGAAGACCCAGGGGCAGGCCTGGGTGCCTAGGTAGGGGTAGTCACCCCCTTTTAAAGATGGGGAACTTGAGGCTCAAAGAGATGAGTGACTTGTCCAAGATGACGCATCTCAGGAAGCCACAATCCTGGACCCAAATCACCCCCAGCCGTTGCTCCCAGGGCCAGCTCCGTCTTTCTCAGAAGAGCAATCCTCAGTGGATAAACAGGATAAGGTCTGCCCCTGCTGATGGAAGAGGGCCTGGCCATTAGAAAGAACGAATAACGGACACACAGGGGTGAAACCTGAAAACATTATGCTGAGTGAAAGAAGCGAGACACAAAAGGCCACATATTGTATGACTCCAATTACATAAAGTGTCTGGGATAAGCAAATCTGTAGACAGATAGTAGACCAGCGGTTGCCTGGGCCTGGGGGCACGTAGGGGGAAGATGAGGGAACAGGAGGTGGTAGCTAAAAGGACATGGGGTTTCTCTTGGGAGGGATGAGAATGCTCTAAAACTGACTATGGTGATGGAAGCAGGCATCTATAAATATACTAAAAACCATCAAACTGTATACTTTAAGTGGGTGAATTGTATGGCATGTGAGTTAGATCTCAGTAGAGCTGTTATGAACACATATCTTACCTACAGAATGCAAATATTTATCATGATATCTGTTGTGTTGTGAAGAGAACTTTTTTTTTTCCTGAGAGCACTTTCAACTATTTATTTGCATGGGGTTTTTAAAGGGGATGATACTTTTCTTGTACTCCAGTATCTTCAAACAGTGGTTCTCAAACTTCCAGCACCTCTCAGAACCACCTTGAAGGTTTGTTAAAAGACATCCTGCTGGGCGCACCCCCAGAGTTTCTGACGCAGCTGGTCTGGGGTCAGGCCTGAGCACCTGCATTTCCAGCAAGTTCCCAGTGATGATACCCCTACTGGTCCAGGACCCATGCTTTGAGGACCACTGCCTGCAGGAACTCTCATTAGTTCTAATGATTTTTCAGTTTCTTTCCTTTGATCTCTAAGTTTAAAAAAAAAATTGTATTTCTGCAAAAGACAGTTTTGTTTCTTTGCTCCTTTAATTAAGCCCCATCTTGTCTGTTTCACTGTGTGGCCTGGGATCTCTAGTGTGGGGTGCATCCAGGCATCCTTTCCTTGGTCTGCTTCCGGTTGGTGCCCTTTATCTAGTTAAGAAAGTTTCCTTCTAGTCCTAGTTTTCAAAACAATGTTTAAAAATCAGGAGTGAACATTTCAATTTTATTAAATCCCTCTTTAGCATTTACTGAAATGATATACTTTTACCTATTTCTTTAATGCATTAATGAGCAGATGTAGTAATTAACTGAGTTTACATACCCTTGGATTCTGTGGAATAAAACCTGTATGGTCAAAAGGCATTTTTCTCTTGAATCTTGGCCAGATTCCATTTACTAATGTTTTCTTTAAGATTGATGTCTCCGTATTAACAAGTCAGATTGGCCTACAGTTTTCTTGTTTTGTGTTTTCCTTTGCAGATATTTGTATCAGTCTCCTAAAATGAGCTAGGAAACCTTCTTATTCAATATTCTGGAACAGAGTGTGGTAATTAACCCAATACCTCTGACCCAAGTCCTTCCTGTGGCTGTGGGGCCCGGCGTCGCCTACCCAACCCCCAGCTGCCCTCGCCACAACCTTCCAGCCTCTCTCTCCACTGCTTGCTGGCTCGCTTTCGCTCTGTCCTCTAGGATCTTGGTTTTCTTTCCATCTCTTGCTTCCTCCTGCCACAGGGTGTTACATATCCTTTTTCTCCCACTGATGAAATTGTTCTTCCCTCCGCTGCTTGCTTATTTAGGTTTTATGTCCCTCCGACTTCAGCCTAATCAACACGTCTTTCATTGAGCTCTCTGGTCAAAGGCTCCAAGGTGCACCCCAGGCATCTCATCTTACATTCATAACACTTGGAATCTTACCTTTATTATGTGATTTCTATTTATGTAATTAAAATCTGTCCCCTCCACTAGGTTGTCCACTCTTTGAGGACAGAAACTAGGTTTCTGCTCACCTTTCAACTCCAATAATGCAATCCAACCAAGCACATAGTGAGAGCTTAATAAATAGGTGGTGACTGAATTAAATAACTTACCCTTCACTAAGAAATTAGACATTTTAGCTTATTTATATTCATAACTCTTCCCAGCAACCCAAAATTGCCAGTCACATTTAAAAATGTTTACTTCTTCTATCCTTACTCATTCCTGGTTTCCATAATGTGCTTAAACTCCTATTTCTCAATACATCAGCTCTGGTCAGTGTCTTTTGACTTCCCACGACACGGACGTGAGATGAGCCCTCGGTTCCCTCTGCCTCCCCTCCTCCCTGTACTTCCCACTCTCTGGCCCCCAAGCCTCCAGTTCCTGTAGCACCAAGCTTTAAACACGTACTCTCTGTTCTGTGACTATAATTATTTCTGTGCTTTGATAGTCAGCTGATTCTAAACAAATTCAAACCAATACCCAGCCTTTTTGATATTATGATTATGTAACAATTCCTCCTTGCAGATGTAGAGAAGAGATGGAATCTGACATCAGTAGGTGAAGGGGGCAGTGCATCATTTTGAAAAACGTCATGTTGTGATACACCTTCTCATTTTCCACTAGGATTATCCAGTTCTTCATGACAGTATTCGCTAAAGATGAGTAGGCTCTTTCTCTCGGAGACATTCTTTTCAGAACTTTCTGATAACCTGGCTGAACCTACACCTCTTGCCCTCAAGGGCTGTGACATCACTGTCATCCTGTGATCTTTTTTTCACATTGCACCCCTGGTTCTGGTGCATGATTTCTAGTTTCTTGACTACTCGGTCGTCCTCTTTCTTGGGTCCGAGCCCTTCTTTGTTTTGCTGGAGATGTATCCTTGGGTGTATCTTTCAGGACAGATGAGGGTGATAAACCCTCTGAGTCTGTGCTTGTGGGAATACATCTTTATTTTGCTCTCTATCAGCACTGATGATTGGATGGCTGATGTGTTCCAGGGCTCACTGGTCTGAAGTCTGCATGCTTTTCACTCTTGCAGGTCATTTGATTTTACATTCTGGAGGTGTTTAGGATTTCTCTGTATCTTTGGAATTCTGAAATTCTTTCAGGAAATTTCTCCTAAAAAGTATGCATCTTTTTAAGCTTTTCCCGCCCAACACTGGGTAGTGATTTTCAATTTGGAGACTCAAGTCTATAGCCCAAAGAAATTTATTTCTACTCCTGCTTTATTTTCTCTCCTGCATTTCTTCTGTTTTTTTTTTTCACCCAAAGACTCTTACCAGAAATTGGGGATCAATTCTACCTGTATATTGAGAGTAACTTTGTCTTGTGTGTGTAGAGGGGGAATTTTTTGTTTTCTTTTGCCTTTCTGTCCTACATTTGAAGATTTCCTTGGCTTTATCATGTAGGTTATTGATTTGGTGTTCAGCTACGCCCATTTTATCATTCTTCTAGTTGCCTGAATTTTTTTTGTATTGTGACTCTGAATTTTCAAGAATTCTGTCTCCTCTGATTGCTCTGTTCAGTTTTGGCACATGGTTCCATCTGACTCTGTTCTCCTGTGCAGAAGTTCAGGCAGCAAAACTCAGTGTTTTGCGAGGAGCTTGAACCTGGAGTAGTACATGGTGAGTGTGGGATCTTCTCCGTTGGACACTGTGTCTGCGTGGAAAAGGCAGGGCTTTTGGGCCCTGAGGTCACAGCTCAAATTCCTTCTTGGGCACAGACTTCGGCTTCCCCATCCGTAAATGGGAAAGACGCTTCTTACCTTGGTGAAAAGGCTGGTGTGGGCCACGTTTCCAGGGAGCCCCTGGATTTGCGTATTGATTGTGAATGAGTCTTCATCAATTAATCCATGCTTCCCACACTCTTTCACCAGGGTGGAAAGTTGCCTTTTGTTATTCTTCACCCCGGAGCTGTCTGGCTTTTTGACTATATATATGTATGTATGTATTTTAGTCATTTCTGGGCAGCTTCTTATGCATATTCAAATCCAAGCAGTTAGGGTTCTGAGAATGATTCAAATGTTTGTTGCACAGTGGAACTGATCTTAATATAGCCAGCATCACCAAAGACTGCGGTTCCCTGTGGACCTCTCTGCTCCCCCCATAACCTGTTTGGGCCAAGGAAGAGCCGCAAACCAGACACTCTTCCCCCAAGCCTAATGGGGACTAACTGGCAGGGCTGGAAGAGTGCTTTTCCTCCTTGGATTTCTTTTTCTCTTAACCCAGTGCCTGGTTTTCCGTTCACCATCCCTTCTATAGATGACCTGAAGTTAAGAGAGGACTGTCGGGAGGTAGTGCATGTCCCTAAGCTCTGGGAAGCTCTGTGACAGCTCCTTCCACAGCGCCGCATGGGTCAGATGACAGGTTGGGGGCCGCGTGGCTGCCCAGGGACCAGCTCTGCCTGGGGATGTGGCTAGGGGTGCAGTAGGTCATTGGTAGAAAGGGAGCAGGCTTCAGGCCCCCCAGCCCTGGGCCCAGCTCCATCCTGCTCTTCTGCCCTGTGTGAAGGTTGGAACAAGTCCTCCACCCACTCCTAGGGCACTGTGGCCTGCGAGGCAATTCTGTGTAGGGGGGTCAGTCACAGGAGCTCACATCCGGCTGACCACGTCACCAGCTGTAGGGGCTGGACAGATGTCCTCAGCTACAGAATAGGCTTGGTGGTGACAGTACTGAGTTGCTCCAAAAAAAGTAAGGCAGGTGCCCGTGCCGGGTTGTGGCCAAGGCTGGCTTTGAGACTTGTTAGCGCTTTGTGGGCTCTGACCCACAGCAGGTGCTTGGCCAGGTTTGTGGAGTGAATGAAGCCACATAGGAGCCTGGAGTACAGAGGAGGCACAAGCAGAAACTGAGAAAGGACTCTGTGAGTGCAGGGCCTTTGCACACATGGAGTTTCACACGCCAAATGTCGTCATAATTCAAGTCACAAACAGGGACCCAGATGCCAAGGGACGGCCAGGGCTGCAAAGGGACTGTGGGAGTGGGAGGGGCTTGACTGGAAGGCTGCCGCCCCACCCTGCTCTCACAGTGGAGCCCCCCAACCCAAGGCATGACTCCCTGGGTGGGGAGGCCCCCCTCAGCTCTGTGGCCTGGGGATTTGTGGGCTGGGGTTAGACTGGGACACAGGAGCCCGGCAGAGGCAGGTCCATTGGGAAGGTGCCTCTGTGCTTGGACACTAACACTCTTCCTTCCGAAGGCCCAGGGGAGCAGACAACTAACAGACACTCAGTGCTCAGTGCCCGTGCAGGTCCCGTCTGAGGAGGTGAACTGCAAAGATGTGGTCAGAACCCGAGGAGCCCCTGAATCCCATCAGCCACCAGGAAAAGCCCAGGGCCTCCTCCTGGTCCTCCAGGCCCCATGTGCTCTGGCCACTGCCCCTGTCCACTATTCCTTCGCCTACGGCTGCCACCGCCTCACCCTTCAGGGATCAGCCCAAATCCCACCTGCAAGCCCCGAGTCTCCCTTCCTCCATCCCCCGGTCCCCGGGTTTGTATGTCCCACATCACCCTGCCTCCAGCCTGGATGAGCATCGCCCACTCTGTGTCATGGGCGTAGAAGGCAGCTTAGGTCAGCGTTCTCACATTCCCACCCGTACAGGGATCTTCTCAGGGTATGTTAAAACAGGTCACGGGCCTGCCCAGAACGTCTGTGTCATGTGTGATGGGGACCAATAATTTGCCCTGTGAACCTGCCAGGGGATGTTAACGCTGCTAATTGGGCTCCATGCTTTGAGAACCACTGGCAGAGGGTCATGGGAGCCTGGGCCAGTGACAGGAGTGTGGCCCCAGCCACTGGGGCTGTGCAACCCATCAGCTTACCTGCTCTGACATTCAGCAAACCCTGACTTAGAGAACTGATCCCAGAGGCTAAAAAGCAGCCACTTGGCCTTGTGGCCCCCTTGAGAGGACAGCGTCTCCCAGGAGGTCGAGGACTGTGACGTAATGAGAAGCATGCATTTGTTTTCTGCTCCACAACACTCCTGAATCCCTTGTGCTTTCCTGAGTGAGGGGTGATGGGAGCGCCTACAAAAAGCCCCTAAATCCCTTGGAATCTCCTGGTGATGGGAGAGTCCTTTGGTCTAATCAGGTGACTCCCGGTGGCTCCTGGATGGCTGCACGTCAGGACTGGTCACTGAGAGTCCACAGCACGAGTAGAAGCCTGAACTTTTAGCCACATTCTCTGGGAAGGGGGATTGAGGATGCCTACGTGAGGATGCCGCCCTAAAAATCTCTAAACCTCAGGGTTGGGAGACCTTCCAGGTTGATGGACATGTCAAGGTGCTGGAAGGGAGGTGCATCCCATTTCTGGCCCTTGGCTTGCACCTTGGAGAAGGGTGGAGATGTTTCAAACATTGAAACAGTGCTCTCTCCGCTCTTGCCAGCGCATGCACGCACACACACACACACGTGTGCATATGCATACTCATACATGCAGGCCTCCACTTTGTGGCCCCAGACCAGAGAGTTGGAATTTTCATCTGGAAAGGTCTTAGAGACCCCAAGTTCAACCTTTCCCCTTTTACAGATGGAGAGACAAAGGCCCAGAGGGAAGTGATAAAGTTTATTCCTTTATTCAATACACTCTGATTAAGCATTTACCCTATGACTGGCTGGCTTGCTATGAGATGATGGTGACAGAGAGAAATAAGACACTGTTCCCCAAGCCCCCAGGAAGTTTTGGATTCTGAGGAACAACGAACCCACCTGTGAGAGGGTGCAGGGGCCCAGGGAGGAGTGGCAGTGCTGGAGGGGACAGGACAAGGCCAGGGAGGTCTTTACAGAGGGGAAGGTGCTGGAACTGAGCTGTGAGGGGCATGCATGGCCTGTGCTGCCTCCAGGAGTGTAGGACCTGGCCAGCAGGGCATGTCTCCTCCCTGCCCCAGGCACAGGGCTTGGCATTCAGAAGGCTCCAGAACTGTTTGCTGAATGAATGAACATTGGGCAGGAACCAGGAAAGGCAACCCACAGGGACTCTGGCTAAGCAAAGGATGTGAATAGACACGCTGGTGGGAACCAAGGCCTGTGTGGGGTGACGCTTGGTAATTGGGGCTCAGGTTGGCATGGTCCTGGAGCATCAGGGTCTGCCAGTCATTGGAAGGGGATGGCCCCATGGGCACTAAGGGAGTGGGAAGGCCCATTCTGGAGAGCCCGTGCCAGGACTGTTTGCCAAGCCTCTCTTTCAGCCTGGAAGAATTGGGGTTACCCTAGGTTGGGGAGTGCCATCTGGTGGGGGGCTTAAGTTGTCTTATCTGACACAGGTGACATGTAACATGTTGGGTGCCACCAGGTGGCATGACCTCTAGAAATTTACCTTTGGAGTAGGGAGGAGAGCCTCAGAGCTGCCCATCAGCACATGGTGGGGGCCCCCTGCACTCCGGTTTCTATTGCTGTTGCCTATCGTCCCTATGTCAGCAATCCTAAGCTGTACGGGGAGACACCTGCTTTACAAAACAAGTCTAGCTTCAGCCCTCTTTCTTTTTGTGGGATGGAAGAGTGTTAAATTTCTCAGTCTGTTGCTCCCCTTAGATACATGTGCATTGATTCTTGGGATCCAGCGTGAATCACCCACTCTCTGCTGGATCACCCATGGAGCATGGTGGACCATGAGATTAGAGCTCACCCTGGCTAACCCTGCCCTGGGTCTGGGGGTTTTGAGGTGAACAAGGAGTAAGCCATGGCCTTAGGAAGGTGGGAGAGAAACATTGCACTCCGGGGGTGCCATTCTGTTCCAAAAGGGGTGTCAAGATGAAAAAAGAGACCCCCGACTGTCCAGAAGCCTAGAGCCCTAAGCCAGAGTTTGGGGTACTGGGCTGGTGACAAGCCTCTGTGACCTATAGGAGCAGGAGGATCTCTGCAAGTCATCTGAGCATGTCAGACTGGGAGCTTCCAGACGTCTTCATAGATTGGGACAAGAGACACATCTTTTGAAATAAAAACTGTCCCTGAAATTGCCAGCTGCCTCACCTGCGTGCCCACAAAGCTGTGGCTTGAGGTCCTTTGACCCCAAGTTCTCGGTCCTTTGAACCAGCCATCTCCAGGCTACTGGACCAAGCATGGCCTGGTGGAAAGAGCGAGGCCTTTGGGTCAGCAGACCTTGGTTCCCACTTGGACTTACTAATTCTCTTGTTTCAGTAGGATTACTTAACCTCTCTGAGCTCGGAAGTAACATCCCCTTGCCAGGGGTGATGTGAATTTGAGGTAACAGGGCCCTGTGCCCAAGCCAGAGGAGGTGGCCACTCCAGAGATGGGCACCTGGCTCCTTCCTCTGGCCCCTCCCTGCCTCGCCCGATTCTGACTACACTGCAGGCCCTACAGAGGTGTCTGTGGACTCCGCTCAGCCCCTGTCCAATGAGTCACCCGTGGAGCTAGAGCTCTAGGTGGAGGGACCCAAGGACGTGAGCTTTTTTCTTCTGGCTGCCAGCACACAGCCTCAGGCACTCTGGACCCAGAGAGACACTGCCCGGAAGCTAATTGATAGGAAGCCAAGGGTGTTATGTAGACCCCAAGAGCAGAGCTTGGTGGTGAGAAAGAGTGGGACCCAGGCCAGCCAGGCAGTTAGTGGGCAGAGCTACCTAGGGGCCTGGCCTGGGGCGCCTGGTCCTGGCCAGGCCCGGGGAGTGAGGGGACCAGCTTCCCAGGACCTAGGGATGAGGTTGTCAGCTCCCAGGTGTCGCAGGAAGCAGAGAGAGCTCCTCCCTCTCAGCACATCCTCTGGAGGTGGTGTTTTTCAACTTTTCTGAAGGTGAAGTGCTGACATGGATTTTAAGGTTCTGCTGCAAAGACAGAGAAATGACAGGATGTGAAGTGAGAAATGAGACAGGCAGAGAAGTTAGGAGAGGTGGCCTCCTGCGCCCTGAGCCCTGCCCCAGGCCACCTTCCCCTGGTGCTAACAGCCAATGCTCAGGAGCTCCAGGCAGTTCATTGCCAGTGACACATCCACCCTGCCCCCCACCTGCCCCCATCTGCCCCCACCAGTCCTGACAGCAACCCCCTGAGGTCGTTTTCTTTTAACCACGCTTGCCTCGCAGATGGGAGCCCAGGAGCTTATTGGAGGTGGGCAGGACTCCAACCCTACGGGTCTGAGCCTGCAGTCACACAGGAACCTCCACGCCCAGCACCTTCTGGCCTAGGGTCTGCGGGTGTCTCCCCACCAGGTCACTTGGCTGGGCAGGACCGAGGTGGCCTTTCTCATGTCCCCAGATGCTCAGGCACAAGCCAGGAGGGGAGCAGAGAGCTCATGCACCTTGCTGCTTTTCTTGCCTTCGGCGACACGGAGGTCAGGAGGGCCAGGGGACCCTCCCAAGACCCTGCCAGGTCAGAGCAGAGTGTGCGTGGCCCCGGGAACTGGCCTGTCTGCAGCTCTTCTTTCTGAGCCTCACTAAGACAAAACCAGACAAGAAGACGTCGGCCTTTCTTACATCAGGGGAGCTTTAGGGACATAGAAATATTTCCAAGCCATTTTTAAAAATTCACAAATCCATATTTATGATTTGCAATAGCAACTAAAAAAGAATATCTATACCAACTGTTAGAAACAGATCAATGGGAACTGATTTGGGGGAGGGAATGTATACATGTTATGAAAAGTAAGTCACTTCCATTTGGTTCTGAGCATTTGACAAGAAAAACATGGGATGACTGTAGCAACTGCCTGAGACTAGTGACTCAGAAGGTGCAACCCATCACCCTGTGCTCAATTCTAAACGCTCTCATGAGCCAAGGGGAGCAGAATATAATAAAATATTTTTATTTAATAAAAGTGATAAAAGCCGATTGCCTGCAGGCAGCTGGGAAGGATTGCCTTCTGGACACACCACCATGTGTCGTCTTTCTCTGCCTCTTGAGCTGCGGGCTGGATGGCCAGCCTGCCCTGGGGCTTCTCCAGCTCAGGGAAACGTCACAGGAGTCCTGGGGGCCAGGAAGCAAAGCCACTGGATGAGAACCCTGTGCTGTTCACTCACAAAGAACTTTCTGAGCTTTTTGAAATAAATTCTAAATGTGATATGTGCTTATCATACGAAATTAAAAGAATTCATAAAGATACAAATTAAAAGTGTAAATCTAACCACACAGAGCCAATTGGCCTGCCTCGTTCACGTTTTGGTGTACATCCTTCCAGATCCTTCTCTAGGCTCATACAGGGGAGCATACAATTCTCCCCGTCCACAAGCTCAGAAGGGAAAGGGCCATAGCTGTGCTGTGGAATACTGCAGGAGGGGGCATGGAGGAAGGCGTATTAGTCAGCTCAGGCGTCTGTAACAAAATAGCAGAGATTGAGTGGCTTAAACACAGAAAGGTATTTTCTCACAGTTCTAGAGGCTGGAAGTCTGAGATCAGGTGCCTGAGATAAGGTACCAGTGGGGTTGACGTCTGGGCAGGGCTCTCCTTGTGGCCTGCAGATGGCCACACTTTCTTGCTGTGTGCTGAGTGCTCACGGGGCCTTTCCTCAGTGTGTGCAAATGGAAAGAGGGAGTGGGCTTTCCCACATCTTCTCTAACGACCTCATCTAACCCTCATGACCTCATCTAACCCTAACGGCCTCCCAAGGGCCCCACCTCCCAATACCAGCACACTGAAAGTTAGAGCTTCAACATATAAATTTTGGGGGATGCAAACATTCAGTCAGTAACCAGGGGGACCCTTATCGGAGGCCTACACGGTGTGCCTAGCATGGTGCTACTACTTTGCATCTCTGGCTTCTTTGTTCTCACACCCCCTGAAAGGCATAGATTACTGTCCTCATTTACATACCAGGAAATTAAGATCCTGGCAGATTGGGATTAAACCAGGAGGCCCCTTTTGTGACTAGGTGAGGGGTTCATGAGAAAGAAAAGTCAAAAATGTCCCCAAAGCGTGGGAAACTGTGCTGGCCACTCTCACGCCCCCGCACATCACGGAACAGCTTCTTGGAGCACCGTGGCTTGTGACATCTAGCCTCAAATTGGGCAGAATAAGTCCTTAAAGGTAGTTTTCTCTAGTGATTATACTGGCTGTTGAGCAAACCTTATTAGTAATTAGTTTGCCAAAGATAGCAGCCCCTCCGAGAGCACAAGAAATGGTGATTAGTAAAGCCAGCCTTTCTAGCCACTTCCTGCAAAAATAAACAGCAACCGCCAGGGATTTCTGTGGACTATTTTACATCCTGGTGCCTAAGGCCCAGGGGCTCTGCTGTTCACCATTACCTCTTTGAGTCTCATTTTCCTCATCCATTAAATAGTGATCACAGTTTCACCTTCCGTGCTGCATGTCACATCCAACCACAAACCTTGCACCTTTGAGGTATATCGGGGTGCTTCACTGATATGCGGGTGTTTGTGATGAACCACTGAGAGGGCCCTGCAGGCAGAAGGTGGGCCTGGGCATGGGGAGTGTGAGGGGGCCCAGGCGGGAAGGGGCCTGAGCTCTGGCCCAGTCAGCTGGGACTGGGTCATGAAGGACCTGGGGTCTCATGCCAGGACGAACTCCATCCTGAAGGCCCCGTGAGCGGCCGGGGAGGCTAAAGCAGGGATGTGTCAAGATCAGATTATTGGTTAAAAGGAAAACTTTCAAGATAGGGTTGGAATGGTCCAGAGGCAGCAGAAACTGAGGAAGGGAGATCAGGTGGGCTGTGATTAAGGAGGGCTGTCGGAGATCACCAGGGGCACAGACAGATCACAGACCTCCGCCTACCTTACCCACGGCTTTCAGCAGACCAGTGGGTAAGGGAGAGCTGCTGGGAGTTTTGTTTCCCTGTGATTTGGGATATCTGGGATCTCTGTCTTCCCCCCTCCGTAACTCCTTCCACCAAGTGGGCACAGGGAATGGTAACTGGCACAGCAGCAACGGATGGATCTCTCCAAGAGGCAGGGAGACTGAGCAGAGGGGACTCCTGGGGATGCCTGTGTCCAGGGGCTGGTGGAAGGAGGTACAGTCCAGGGGCCCAGGAGGAGCAGTCAGAGCTGTGTGAGCAGGACTAGGAGAGAGCGAGGTTGTGGGAGTGTGTCAAGAGCAGAAGGGACACCGGACACAAGAAGACTTAGAGAACTTGAGGTGCCCGCGGTGGGGTTGGCGGGAACCTTTGCCCAAGCAGGACGTGGATACCGGGCCACAGCAGAGGAGTAAAGAGTGGTAAAAACATGGAAGCAGGAGCTCAACGCCCTCCTGAGAGGAGGGAGAGCCCCCGTAGGTGTGAGCCCCTGGAGGCTTTTGAGGGGCTGTCAGAGGGATGGCCTTGGGCAGGGGGAGGGCACAAGGGAGAGGTGGTCTGCGCGCACAGGGTGGGGACAGGTGGAGCCTGTCCTGGCTGGAAGAGCCGGGAGGTGATGTGGGACAGAGGTGGAGTGGAAGAAGAGACACACGGGCTGGGGGAGGAGGACTTGGGCTGTTCCCGGGCCTAATAGCACCTCACTATTGGAAGTCAGCCAACTTCCGTCTGTCCTTGTGTTCAGGCCTCCAGAGCTGGCTCTCAATGGCCCCACAGTGGTCCATAATCGAGGGGTCTGCCAGGCAGGCTCTCTTAGTCCTTACTGTCTCCTCTAGCAAGATACAACATCTCAGTAAACAATTAAACTGGGGCCCAGATAAAGCATGCTCAAAGCTACACAGTAGAAAGCAGCACTGCCAGGCTTCACCCCAGGCCCACCTGGGCCCAGCTGTGCTGGGTTTCCCTTTGCCTTCCCAGGTGTCTGTACACCTGCCCCAACCTGGGGCTGCCTGGGGGGTGGGGAGGGCTGGACTCGGCTCCTTTACCCCTTGTCCTCCTCCCTCCTCTACCCCATGATGCTCTGACCAGAAGGGCACGTATCCCTTCCCAGGACCCCAGCTGAGTAAGTCCTGAGTTCCCACTTCTCTCCCAGTTCATTGGCTGGATTTAGCTCCAGACATGGTAGTAAGATGTTAGGATTCACAAAGGCTTTCTGGACAAATCCTGGTTTTCAGGGGCACAGTCTTGCTGCAGACTAAACATCCTACTCTGGATGTCAGAGCTGCAATCTGCCTTCCTTTCTCTCTGCATTTTGGTCTCAATAACCCCCCTCCCACCCCACCACCCCAAACTTCACTGTCTCAGGGGAAAATGGCAAGGAGAAAAATCACTGTTTTAAGAAGTTCTTCTCAGGGTTGCACTGGTTTAGGGAATCCAGGGTCAAGATGCCTGGTTCAGACCTCAGATGTTAGAAGGGAAAAGGTGGAGAATTGGCACTTAATAAATACCCTTGTGGACCAGGTGATTTCCATCCACCTCAATACCTTCCCCAGTCCTTCTGCAGGGTGGGAATGTTTCAAACAGGAAATGAGGCTCAGAGATGGAAGGCAACTTAGCCAACACCACACAACCAGAGTGAGTGACAGAGGCAGGACTCGAACTCAGAACTCTGGATTCCAGGGTCTGGCTCATCCCAGCTGCCAAGACAATGCTCGTGCTGAGTGCAAGCAGCTGCCTGGGACTTGCAACCCACCCCAGTGAATACTGTTGGCAGCAGGGGGCACTGACCCCACGCCCCCACAAACCCAGCTCCTCTGCTGTTCAAGAGGTAAGGACAGTTTCAAGTCCCCGCCCGCCAAGATGCAGAAGTGGTTCAGAGGGAGCAAGTGACACTCACATGAATGAGAGGTGGGTGGTGAGAGAAGGAGGACAGATGTCTTCAGGATGGGGGTACACCTCCAGAAAATGGGGCCACAAGATGGGTTTACACCTCTGGGAATGGCAGCCAGCTTCTACGCTGGGAAAAACTCAGGGGTCGTGTCCCTCCCTGCACCCCTGCTGCAGCCATCCCAGGGGACCTGCAGCTCCCGGAAGGTGCCCCCCTGCTTGAGCTCCTCCTAGCTTGAGGTGGGAGAGCAAGCTGAGAGAGCGACCGGCACAAGCAGGTATCAGCGCCCAGCCAGCGGGCAGTTGGGCTGTGGCCTTTTCTCTCTCTACAGTGGCGCTGATGGCAGAGAAGTTTGCTGCAGGCCAGTCCGCATTTTCACAGAGAATCAGGACATGTTCGTCTGGCGCACATGCATGTGATGGTGTGTGTGGGCGTGGTGTAAATCCAGATGGCTCAGTTACGCAGATACTCCAGCAGGCATGACACAGATGGACAAACCATGTTACTGGAAGGTCTTTGGGACCCTCTCATCAGTTCCACCCTTTTCCACAGCCTACACAAGAAAAGCCACATAGGCAACCTGGATCCAGGGCTCCTGCTGTCCGCCTGGAGCCTCAGGGCTGCCCCCGTGTGCCCCCTGGAGAGCCACCAGAAAGTATTTTTTTAAGAAACATTTCTCTGATTACAAAAGTAATTGCTTTTAACAAAAATACAGAAAAACATAAGGAAGAAAGTAGAACCAACTAGACAACTGCTGTTCCCATATGGCTTTTAACCCTATTGATATCCATAGAATATTCTTATATATATTTTATATAAGCACAGAATGCATATACAATATGTCCATGTGTATAAAATCCATTTATAAGTGAGGACATATTATAGACATTATTTTGAATTCTGTATTTTCTGGGTCATAAGAAATTCTTCAGTAACATTACCTTTGTGATGGCCTGACAACAGTCATCATATAAGAGGACCAAACGGGGGCCTGCTGCGTTTCTCTACCGTAAATACTGCAATGGTGCAAGTAATGCACTCTGCTGTCCCCTCCTGGGGCTGAGGGACTCGCCTCCACAGACACTGGGACCGTGCCAGACTGGAGGTCAGCAGTAGAATGGAAGCTGTGGACCCCTGGCCAAACCTTCTCCTCCTCCCTGGACTTGAAGGGAGTGCCTGTCTTCCACACCCTCACCAGTCTTGAGCATTTAGAAATGTTGCTAACGCAAAAGGCAAAAATGGCATATCTGTGTACCCAAGTGACTATCCATCCTGTGAGCTCCTAGAGGGCAAGAGCCATGGCCAGTACATAGCAGAAGTTTCATAGGTGTTTGTTGATTGACTGAGTGGCTGAAAGGAAAAATACTAGATTCTACCAAGTTGAAATCCACAAGCTCCCTTTTTGGGAGAAGGACTTTAACTTAGGATTCCATCTCATTATCAATCACCGTGGGTTTTAGGAACATAGAAATGTGCAGCGGTGATGTAGAAGAGGTTCCTGTGGTGACTTCTCAGGACCATAGGATCCTCCTGCATCACACCTGTTGGGAGCGCCTGTGCTCGCCCTCCCAATCCAAGGTGACCCTGCTATGGGTGACCTCACTTCACCTTGGGGATACACAAAGACCACACTTGCACTTCCACTCCACTGTGAAATCAGAGGTAATAGATGCAACTAACTGCGGGCCCATGGGACATGCAGACAGTTCACGTTAGAAATGTGTTCTTAGTTCCATTTGCTAAGAAGATTGCAAAGTGGATGCAGAAACTTTCTGACTCTGGGGAAAGCAAGATACAAAATCACCCAACAGATGGCCTCCCCAATTCTTTCTCACTTCCCTACTGGATTCCCATTTCTCTCTGTCACATTGTAATGATACAGAATTTATAGACATCTTCCTTTCCTGCAAAGGGAAACCAGGTCTGAGAAACAAACTGAGTCCTTAATATACCATTGCCTATGCATAGGGCCTTTGTTATGTGGAACACTCAGCCCATCTGCATTTCTGGGGCCAGCAGGGCCCCTTCCTCCTGGCAGGGGTCTTCACTGGAGGTGAGAATGTGCCTGCTCCCTCCCCTCAGGGGCACTGGGTGGGTTGCAAATTTGTGGTCATGTGGGTTTCAGTGTGGATTTTAATTTCAGTTCTGCCACTTAGAGGGACTCTGTGGTAAGTTATGGGATCTTGTTGAGTGTAATGTTCCATTTACATAAAATGGAATAATAATACTTTTCAAGGTTGTTTGAGGATTGAACCCCAAGTATAGGGCTAACGCATAGATAATAGGCAATAAAGTGGCTTCTTCTCCCATTCACACTCCAGCTGGGTGCAGTTCCTCGTGGGTGCTCATGTCGCCAGGAGGTGGTTGAGGACACGCAATCAGCTGCATAAATCGAAGTCTATTTATAAACAATAACAGAAAACTAGACGTGCAATCAGAACAGAAGATAACTGAAAGCCTGGGGGAGGAAAGACATATAGCCCCAAATAGGCTATTTTCATTTCAAATACATGGGAGAACAAAATAAATAAAAGAACCTCATACTATAGAACAAAATTAATTCAAGTTGGATTAAACATTAACTGTAAAAAAAAATCTATAAAAATACTAGGACAAAACATTGTTTAATCTCTATATAGCCTCAAGGTGAATAAAGGCTTTTTAAACATGATGCCAAAAGTGGAAACCATCAAAGACAAAGCTGAGAGATTTGAGCATAAAAAGAGAATAGCTGTACTTCCCAAACCAGCCACAAATACAGCCAAAGGCAATCGGCAACCCTGGGAAATCTACTTATAACATACATGGCTAGTTAGAAGTTCACCAACCATAATATGTAAGTAGCTGTTAAAAATCAACAGGAAATAGAGAGATACTCTAGTAAAAAGTGATAAAAGGGCTTGGAAAGGCCATCACAAAAAAAGAAATATAATCAGTCAATATATGAGTAAATGTTCAACTGCATATTAATCAAATTAATGTTAAGTGAAGTATTATTGTGCCTTATTCTTCAATTGGCCATAACTGGTGAGCAAAGGTGCAGATAGCCTGGCATTCACATGCACTACTCTTGGGTATATAAATGGGCACAACTTTTATGGAGACATTTTGGTGACACATTTCAAAAATTTTAATTCTTCCTACTTTTGACCCAGTAATTCCATCTTCAGGAATTTATCCCCAGGAAATAACCATAAATACATACAGAGGCTTAGCTAGAGGACATTCATAGCCAAGTTATTCATCAAAGCAAAAAAATAGACAAAATAGAGGATGGTTTAATGCTATCTTGAATATCACATGATTGTTAAAATAATAGAGTACAACAGTGACATATAGGATAACATACCTGTATATATATTATTTGTATTTATGTATATGAATAACATTTGTGAACATTCAGTGACATAGATAGCACTTATTGTATTTTGTTAGCTGAAAAAAGGTTACACACTAGCAATGTGTTCATTGTAAGCACTGATTCATTTTTTTTTATTAAGGTATCATTGATTAAGGTATCTTATGAAGGTTTCACATGAAAAACATCGTAGTTACTACATTCACCCATATTATCAAGTCCCCCCCACACCCCATTGCAGTTACCGTCCATCAGTGTAGTAAGATGCCACAGAGTCACTACTTGTCTTCTCTGTGCTACACCGTCTTCCCCGTGACCCCTCCCCACACACCATGTGTACTAATCATAATACCCCTCAATCCCCTTCTCCCTCCCTCCCCACCCACCCTCCTCTACCCCTCCCCTTTGGTAACTGCTAGTCGCTTCTTGGAGTCTGTGAGTCTGCTGCTGTTATGTTCCTTCAGTTTTGCTTCATTTTTATTCTCCACAAATGAGGGAAATCATTTGGTACTTGTCTTTCTCCGCCTGGCTTATTTCACTGAGCATAATACCCTCTAGTTCCAGCCATGTTGTTGCAAATGGTAGGATTTGTTTACTTCTTATGGCTGAATATTCCATTGTGTATATGTACCACCTCTTCTTTATCCATTCACCTACTGATGGACACTTAGGTTGCATCCATATCTTGGCTGTTGTAAATAGTGCTGTGATAAACATAGGGAGCACTGATTCATTTTTTTGAGTACATATATTCACAGAAAAGTACTGTGTATATGTTAACAGCAGCAACCTCAAAGGAATGATTTTTATTTTCTACTGTTTGGTTCTCATTGTTTTCAAATTTTCTTTGCAATGAATTCAATGCAACAAGGCAAATTTTTATTTTAAGAAATTTTTATTTAAAGAAAAGAATGCTCCACTTTGACTACCACAGATTTTATTGGCCTAAGGTTATCTCTGAAATATAGGTTCATTGAGTGATGGTTGCAAAGAGAATGCCAGTTTCTGAGTGAAAGTACCTCCGACAGAAGGTACTAAAGCAAAGTGTCTAGTAACAAAATCTCCACTCTGGGGAAAAAAATGAGCAAATCGGGGGGACACATTTTAAAGTAAAGGGCCAGTTTTCCAAGTCCCAACTGGATATAAAATTGTAGGTTCTTTGCATTCTCCCACCAGTGGTGGCTTTGTGGGCTTTGATGTCCACAGGGGCAACCATGGACTGAAGATGTCTGGTGGCCATGGGCAGAATTGGGTGAGTCAACTGGGAGTTGGTTAGTGGAGGGCTGCAAAGGTGGAAAAGAGGTAACAGTGACCCAGGAAGCCGGGGCCAGGAAGACAGGCGGTGGTCCCCCAAGGGAAGCTAGGAGTCACAGCAAAGATTTGGGCTCCGTTCACAGTACCCTGCTGCCTCCCCAGGAGGGGGCGACTTGCCTTCCTTCCATTTCTCACTCCTGGCAGACCCCCTCAGAGAGACAACAGCCTTGGCCCCAGCATGGCAATCAAGGAAGTTGAATGTGAGGGGACCTTGTTAGCATCTGGAGGTGGAAAATGGGTTGGAGAATCAGTCATGGGTCACCAGGCCCAGGGTGGCAGGTCTGACGCTGATGCTCGGGCATGCACTTGGATTAGCACTGGATTTCCAGACTCTGAACCACTGCAGAGTTGATCCCAGAGATGGGAGCGCTTTTGCTCAGGGAGATAATGCTCAACATGAGAATGACGCCTCGGGCATGACAGACATTTCAAATGCTATCCCTGTCCCAGCCATCGTCCCACCCAAGCTCTGCTCAAAGAGCCTGAGGCTTTGAACCTCACAGTGGCCACCCCCCAACAGCTGAGAAAGAGCTCCATTGGTGCCGGCCATCTGTGACGCAGCCCCGGGGAAAGCTGCCGCCCGCACCACCAACTAGCAAGTGAGCTGGCCCATGAGGCCCTCTCAGGAGCTTGAATGTGGGTGCGTGCAGAGAATCTGGTCAGCCGTGGGAAGTGACAGTGAAAAAATTGTGGAGGACAGCAGTGCGGGGACCCCAGGAGGACAGACCCGCTCTGCCAGGGAGCTGTGTCGCCGAGGAGCTGGGGACCCTGGCCCCAGAGCGCTCCCAGGACTGACACCCCCTCCTACCTTTGGAGCTGCGACCATCTGGTCCCACAGGGTCACTGCTTGGTTCAATGCTCTGCTGCCACCAACTTTAAATTCATAGTAATTTCTGAACAAGGGTGCTTGTGTTTTCATTTTGCACTGGGCCTTTGAAAGTGTAAACAGGGATACAGCCATTTAAAAATTATTATTGAGGTAAAATTCATATAATATAAAATTCACCATTTCAACCATTTTAAAGTATACAATTCAGTGGGGTTTAGTACAATCACAATGTTATGCCACCATCATCACTATCTATTTCCAGAACATTTCATCACCCCAAAAAGAAACCACACTCCATTAAGCACTCACTCCCTATCCCTGCTGCCCCACCTCCTGATCAGCACGAATCTTATCAGATTTGCCTACTCTGGACATTTCCTATGCATGGGATCATGCAACATGTGGCCTTTGGTGTCCTGCCTTTTTCACTTAAGTTTTCAGGGGGCATCGTCTTGTAGCCAGTCTCAGAACTGCATTCCTTTCTACAGCTGAGTAATATTCCATGTGCACCACATTTTGTTACCCCGTGCAACAATAGTTGTGCGTTTGGGTTGTTTTTACTTTTTGGCTAGTATGACTAGTACTGCTGTGAACATGTGTGTACCAGTTTTTGTTTGGACATATGTTTTCATTTCTCTTGAGTGTATACCTAGGAGTGGAATTGTGGCTCATAGGATCATTCTCTGCTCAACTTTTCGAGGAACAACCAAACTGTTTTCTGCAGCAGCAGCCGCACCATTTTACATTCCCACCAGCCGCGTATGAGGGTCCCGATTTCTCCACATCCTCATCAACATGCTTTTTCTGTTGTTTTGATTCTCGCCATCCCAGTGGGTGTGAAGTGATATGTCAACATGGCTTCGATGCACATCTCCCTGATGACAGTGACGTGCTGAGCATCTCTTCATGAGCTTGTTGGCCATTTGTAGATCTTCTCTGGAGAAATGTCTATCAGATCCTTTGCCAGTTGTTAACTGGCTGTTGTTTTTTTGTTGTTGACTCGATGCCTGATTTTAGATTTCCTTGAGTTTCCATCACTCTTAGTTCCCCACCCAGATCCTCCCAACAGTCCACCTCTCACCCCAACCAGCAGGAGTAAATCTCCTCTTCTTTTATCCAAAAAAGAACAGATATGAAGCTTTTCATCATTTCCTCCTTTTCCCTAACGCCCTCCAAAGGTGCTGGGCTCTTTGGGGGCTTTTCATTTAGGTATCAGGACCGCCACCCGGACACCTCCCTCTGGGCAGCACCATCCTGGCTCTTGGGACAATTTTAAATGTATCCATTACATCTTGGACAATTAGCATAATTCTGAGACTCACTCCCTATTTGGGAGGAAAGAAGAAAGCCCTTCGCCTCACTCAGCCATGGATTCATTAGGAAACTCATCAGGCAAGGGCTGTTTAGGGGCACTTTCCATCTGAGGCAAAGAAACTAGATGCTGAGAAGTAACTCCCTCTCTTCCTAAGCCTAACACAACGCATTCTGTACGTTGACAGTTTCCACGGCACATCCATAAAGGAAAGAGCATTCGGCCTGTGGTCCAGACTACATCACGTTCCTGTCCAACATGGAGAACATGTGATTTCTCCTGACAGAGTGTGACAGGGAAGGCTAGTGGTCCCCTCCCCTGTCGCATGCCTGGCCCACGCTGGCCCACGCTGGCCCACGGGTCTCACCAGGGCACCACGCTCTGGCTGACTCCCATCCCTCGTAAGCATCTTGGTGCCTCTCTGCAGGGAGGGTAGGGAATGTAGGATAACTAACACTCCCCCAGCACCCCAACTCATGTAGCAGCGGCATCAACAGCCCGCTCTGTCCCCTGTCTGGGAGAGCTCTGAGGGGTGTGCTCTGCACGGTGAACTCCCACTGTTCCCAGTGGTGACAGACGAGGTCCCACCCTCAGGGGCTGTTTGCCCTTTCCTCTCCCTGCCCACTGCCCTCCTCTTTCCCGGGATTGCTTCCCAAATGACTTACGCACACACCGAGTCTCATCTCAGGGTTTACCTCTGGGGGATTCCAAACTAAGACAGGTGGTCCTCCGGGCATCCCGGGAGAGAGCCTTCAAGCACTGGGGGAAAGGCCTCCTGGCCCCCGAGCTGGCTCCCCTGCAGTCTGGGCCCTGTTTGGGGAATGGGTTCCCACCATAATCCTCAGATGAACCCTGCTCCTCACTACCTCTCTTTGTATTAGGGGCCACACCTGGGGAGTCCAACATAGCGTCCAGAGAAACCCTGGTCTTGACACAGAATTTGCATGACCTTTAAAAATGGTAAAGAAAAGCTGCAAACCTCATCTCAGGTTTACTCAGACAGAGTAAGCAGAAAATGCCGATTATGCCTTCCTGGGGGTCTGGCGCTGTGCTGGGTGGGACTCCATTCGCCCCAGGGTCACCTGACACCTTCACAGGTCCTGTGCTGACGCTCTCCCTTCAGAGCTCAACAGTCTGCAGGCTGCGAACCTGCCCTGTGCACTCAGCCCTGCTCGCTCCCGCCCTCCAGGCCGGCCTGCTGGAGGCTGCCAGTTCTGCCCCAGGTGCTGGGGGTGAATAGGCCTTGGTCCAACCTTCCAGAAGTGCAGTCTGAGGGAGTCAGATTAAAAAATAACCATAGGCCAGCCAGAGGGTGAGGAAGGCGGAAGTCAAGGCTCCCGGTCTGGTATCTGGGAGAGGGACAGACAGACGGTGACCGGGAGCTGAGCTGGAGGAGGGTCTCTGCAGAGCTGTTCAGAGGAGGTGGGATTTGGGCTGGACTTGAAGAACAAAACTGTAACAGTTGGGGAGACAGTAAGGACAATAGCTGACATGTGAGCCCAGAACTATTAGAAGCACTTGACACTTCTTAATCATTTCACCCCCACCCTCTGAGGAGGGTGCTAGCCTTAGCTATCAATGTGCAGATGAGGGCACTGGGCACAGGGATGTGACATCAGCTGGCAAGGGTGACGTGACCTGGAATCGGCACAGCAGGGTTTGGACTTCTGGCAGGAGGGCCTTCTGGACTCTGGGGCAGGTCTGAGCTGAGGCTAGGGAACCACAGACCCCGCAGGAGATCCTGGAAGGAGGAGCCGGTGCCCACAGGGAAGTGAGCTGTGAGCTAAGACCCAACACACCGGGAAGGGCCCGGAGGACCAATATGAGAGGTACAGGAGCTGTCACGAGGTGGGGACTCCGTGGGGATGCCTGAGCAGGGGATGTGGGGCAGACTGCGGGTCTCTAAAGATCATCATAGGATGGGAAGACTGCAGAATAGAAGGAGTTTGGGGAAAGAAAGAGGGAGGAATGCCAGTTCATGGAGTCACACCCTCAGGAGTCTTGTCTGAGTTGTTCTGTAACTAGTCATGGAGATCACAAGATCCTGAAAAATCATCCAGCATCCCTCATAGCATATTTAACTGGAAGCCCAGAGTGACCCGCTGGGTGACCACAGCCCAGCCACCCCAGGCTGCCAGGAGTTGCACTCACCTCCCCTGGCCTAGCACAGTTCTGGGGCAGGGCTTCCGAAATGACAGCTCTGATGATTGTTATTTCTGTCTGTCTTGCCAACGGGTTTCAGCCCCCGGCAAGTTCACTATGGACTCAGTGAGACCGAGGAATGACGATGGAACGTTCTTGGGTGAAAGGGTTTATTACCCGGCTTGTTCTCCCAGCAACAGGTCGAGCACTAGAATTAGGTCTAGCATGCGGCAATCTGCAGGCCTGTAACCCTCCTTCTGCCTCAGCCCAGAGCTCTGGGCAGAGCTCTTTATATAGTGATTCAGTCAATAATAGCTTATTGCCTACGGGTGTGGAAGCAGTAGCCTAGCAGCAGGCCAGTTACATCATCAAGTAGTTTAGGTTCAGGTGAGGATCCTGGCCATAGGAACCCCAACTTTCCCCACACAGTTCTACCCTGAGCTTCTTGAGCAACCAGGAGGGAAGTCCTTGGATTGCAGCAGGGAGTCACAGTCCCCTCCTGACCTGCGGTGCAGTGCCCACCACCTCGTGACGCCTCTGATGAACCAGTGGGGCTGAGGCCCTGAGCCGCCCCCTCACCTGTGCCCCTCTGCCCTTTTTAAAATGAAAAAATTTAGAAAGCCTTATTCTGACCACAGGTCAGCTGTTCTCTCCAGACAGGTTCTGACCTCAGTCCTGGGCTGAACTCTCCTTCTGTCCGTCAACAGCCAGCCAATACCTGTGACCGTGGGGATAAGAGTAGAGGTATAGAGAACTTCTTCTTAGGACAGGTGCATGGTAAATGGACAGGAGGGTCTGGAAGAGGTGAGCTCACCCTGATTTTCCACCCTGGAGCGGAGTAGGGACAAGGGGTGTCCCTGCAGGGCATCCTTCCAGATTTGTGCATGGCCCACAGGAGCCTGACACCCGTGTGGGGTCTGTTTGATCTACTCGTCCTCAGTCTACAGTGAGGGCATCGAGGCCAGGAGAGCTGTGTCCTGCCCCGGCCAGTGAGTGTCCCTTCCACTGAGGAAGCCCTCTGGCTGCTGAGGCGACCTGCCCACCACTGTCACCACTGTGCTGCTTACAGTGCGGGGAGGAGAATCAGTGGGAGAATGAGTCTCTGAGCTCCTTCCTTGCTGTCTCCTCTGGGAAGTCGTGGCCCTGACGCCATGGGCATTCATAATATTTCATAATATTGTGATCCTCATGAGCAGAAGGTACGTGTATATGAGAAAGCAGGGGCAGAACCATGAGAATTCTCATAACTTCCACCTACTGATACATGCCCTGTCCTCTTTTATATGGTGGGGGTGGGGGACAGGTTTCTCTGGCACTTTTTAGTTGTTCCACATTTATTCATTCAGCATCTGTTTGTGTGACTAATGTATATCTGTTGCTTTGGTGGAAGAGAGAGAAAGAAAGAGGGAGGGCGGGAGAGAAGGGAGACAGGAAGACAAGAAGACACTTGCCAAGCATGAGCTCTGGGCCTAGCCTCAGCGCCTAGCTATGCAAGCCTGGAATCAGCCTGCCAGGAGCTCACAGATGAGAGCATGTACGGGCCTTTGCAGGAGGCCACAGGAGCAGAATTCAGCATCCTCGGGCTCAGGGAAGGCTCCTGAAGGCAAGTCCTCTGTACCCTACCCTGGAAGGCAGGTGCAGAGCGTTCCTCTCTGTGGGCACACCAGGGAAGGGCACTGTGGGTAAAGTGAAGGTACCTGTGGCCAGGATTCTCACCTGGCCCTGGTCGGCTAGCTCACCACACACGTGTGGGCAATGCGTTGTTACTGACTCTATATAAAGAGCCTTGCTCGGTGCTCTGGGTGACATGGTGGCACGGCTGCAAGGCTTCAGGAGAGCAGAGGCTGCAGTGGTAGCAGCGCCAAGGGCAGAGGCCCAGAGGCAGAGACCGGCTTGCTGCATGCAGACTAGCTCTGAGTGGACGGGAGTCTAGTGACTGACCTGCCACCATAGAAATAAAGTTGGGTATAACCCTTTCACCCCAGGAATGTTCTACTGTCATTTCTTTGGTCACATTGAATCCATAGTGACTTGCCTGGGGCTGAAACCCATTGGCAAGACAGGCACCCAGGCAGGAGAAAATGGTCCCAGAAGCCACAGGTAATGGACACTTCCCTGTAGAGACTGGTTTTTAAAGATGCTGCTTCTCAGGTTCCATGATGTAAGAGCAAGTGAATGCTCTTCCTCCCATTTAGGACAAGTCTTGAGTCTCTCTGGGGGGCTACAAACTGGTTTCCGGCTGAATCTTCCTTTGAGCTGCTCAGCCTGCCTTTTGAGTCATTCAAACAGACGCAGGGCAACTCCTGCACAGGTGCCTGGAGGTCAGCAAGCCACGAACCCCTCCAGTGCCTTGCTAGCTGGGACATGAGGGGTCTGGGAAGGAGGTGCCCTTAGGCACTGCAGGGCGGCTGCCGGGGAAGGGGCACCTGCCTTGAGGGATGGCGGCCTGCTGCCCTGCAGGTGGGCTTGCCAGCAGGTGATAAACCCCCGAGGAGGGTGACCTAAGGCATAAGGGCCCAGGGAGAACCATGACAAGCAGCTTGGCAGAGCCAGCCCGCCCCAGGACTCCAGTTGCTGCATTTAGGCCCTGCTCGCTGTCCACAGTACCCATGGTCCTCAGACCTCAGGGCTGCTGTTCCCTGCCCTAGTCACTCTGGCTCAAGCAGAAAAAGAGCACCTAAATGATAATAACAAACCAGGCGCTTATGGGCACTTTCATAGACCCTGGCGGCGATGGTTTCTTCCCTTCTGCATCTGAGGTTTCCCCTCAGCCCGAGGCTGGTCGTGGAGGAGGCTGCATCCCAGTCCCCGGACATCTGGCTGTAAAACTCCTGCCTTTCTGGAAGGAGTTGATTCTGAGCTGCAGTCACTGTGGCAGCTCCAGGTGTGCCTCTGGGCCCTGCTGGGCAGGGCGGGGACACGGAGCTGGCTTAGAACAAACGGATGGCACCTTGAAGGGGAGATTTGGGGAAGCAGAAGCGTTTTGAAAGGTGGAGGCAGGGGCAGCCTTCCCAGGGCGCCTCAGGCGGCTGTTTCCTGTTTCACAGCTGCGTGGGACCAGCCCTGGGAATAGCTTTCCAGCTGGTCTTGTTCTAGACTGAAGTCAATCACACTGAGCCAAAATATCCAAAAAGATATGCCTGAAGAATTACATGCCTCCGTCTCGGCTCCTAGGACTAGAAGACGGAAGTGGTGGTGGGGTCGGGGGGCTGAATGTTTAGGTACCCACGCTTGCTCACAGAGGCCCTGGTTTCCTTCCTCCTCTGCATACTGAGTCCTGCAGCCTCCCTGGGCACTGGTGTGCTCTGTCGCTCATAATCCTCAGAACTACGTGGCATCCTATTTTCTGGATGAAGAAACTAAGGCTCAGGCCAGGCTCAGAGAACTCGGCCAGTGTCACTTAGCTAACTAATGGTAGAACCCGAGTACAAAGCCAAGCTGCTTGGCCCCAGGGCCCCTCTGCTTTCCATTATGCCACACCGCAGGCAACATGCAGAATAGGAGCTGCAGATCCAAGCACAATAAAAAGTGTTTTAAAAAGTAAGTTGGTAAAGTTCGGCTACTATTTCATCACCCCGTTAATCACTTGGTATTTTTACAAAAGGATAAAATGCGCCTTCTTAAAGAGTCACAATTGGTCTAAGAGCAGCTAGGGTTTGGAAAAACTTTTGCAATTTCCTTTGGCTTTCTTATACTGGCTTTCATTCACCTTTAATTTTGTATTTACATTTTGGGTACAAATGATAAGTTGTCAAGGAGGCCCCAGTGGACACCCTCAGTTGTTTGGGGAAGGGTAGTGAACCCAGCTGTGGTTGTCCCGACTTGGAATCCTGCAGACCCAGGTCTTTTGGCCCCAGGAAAGGGGTCTGTCCTTGGAGGGTGTCAGGCACAGCTAGAGGATGGCCTTCAGCGTGC
Source organism: Smutsia gigantea (assembly GCA_032199065.1). Lineage (NCBI taxonomy): Eukaryota > Metazoa > Chordata > Mammalia > Pholidota > Manidae > Smutsia > Smutsia gigantea. Next base: position 36,171 of record JAVSCE010010002.1, read on the forward strand.
TTCAGCTCCTAAGCTGCTGGGGACCACTTCTAAGGCCTTTGCCCTCAGGACGTCAGTGACTCTAAGAGACTCCACGATTTTCCCTCTCATCTCTGATTCTCCTGAAAGCCACTTATATTTTTTCCTAACTTCAGACTGACATGTGCCTACAGAGCAACATGGAGACCACCATCTCCAAATTCCAATTGGTTCTGCTTGGATCTGTTGAAGAATTAATATATTTTGAAGAGTAAAAGCATGACTTCATAGAAATATAAAATGAACACAGGCCAAAGATTTTATTTAACCAATTAATGAGAGATCCAGTAAGATGAAAAAAGCCAAGTTTAAAGGAGAATCCTAAAAACAGCCATATGTGTGTGTGAGTACACACATGCAGTTACGAATGCAAAACTGAACTTGCTAATAGATGCAGGACTGACTTCTTCCATGCAGAGTGGTAATCAGTTGCAATGTGACAGGACAAAATTATTCGCATTTCTATGAAGAGGAATAATTTGCATTACCATCAGCTCTCCGCAGTTAACTTTAATCTTTAAAAGTTGAGTAATCATCAAAGGCAATGGAAGACCCCAGTAGAATCAGAGAACCCCAGGAGCACCCCCTTGACATCTAGCAGCCCACTGAAAAGGTTTGTTCTGCCCCTTTCAGAGTCTCAAAATTCTTCTTGGCAGGTCGCATACCCTGTCAGAGCAGTTCCACACGCCGTTTCCTGACACCTGCAGCAGCACCCAGCCCTGCTGCCCTGAGCTCTGCTCATCCCGGTGAGCTCCTCTGGCAGGCGGGCAAGTGGCTGCCCCACTGTCGTGATCTGCAGTCCCAGACAAGCCAGCCTCGACCTAGGAATGAATTCCTCTCGTTAAAGGCTATGATGATGCTTTTCTTCCTGGGGAACAGGAGAGGCAGCCCCACTCTGATGTGTTAGGTCCAAAGGACAAGACACAATTTAGAAGGCTTTGAACCCACAGAGAGAGCTTTGGCAATGGGCAGGAAGCATGGCCCTCCTTGGACCTCCCTCTCCCCCAGCCTCTAGGGTGGAATGCAGAGGGCGACTGGGTAACTGCACCTGCAGGGACAGCCTTGGTGACTGACTAGGGGCAGCTTGGACAAAGACTCTGAAAGGGCGTGGATGACACCGTGAGAGCCCATCGCCTCTGCCGGGAGGCCTGGTAAGGGTCTCAACAATTCCTTCCAACAAGCACATAATGTGACCCAGCTGCCATTCCCCGGACAGTTGGCAATCCAGTGCTCCTCAGTAATACTTAGCTGATCTAAGCCTGATTCTTTCCAGGTGTTCTTTCCCGACCTCCCCATGTATCTCTTTAGCACCTTCTGGAGACAGATGGGAGATGGATAATGGCTGCAGGCTGACACGGGGCCCCAGCGGTCCCACTTCAGATGGGAGCCAGCTGTCCACTGTGCTCAGGGCTGGGCCAGGTCGGGGAGATGCCAGGGAGGAGAAACAGCACAAAGGTGTCCAACCACAAAGCGATGGACATGCAAAACCCTGGGGCCAGGGGGACGATGCCAGAGCTCAGGACCAGGATCGGTGCCTCTGGCACAGGGTCAGCATGGGAACCTCAGGGAGGTGGGGTGGGGCACTTCAGTGGAAGGATCAGCCTCGTGTTCACCCTCATCTCTATGCAAAGTTGCTGTGCTGATACACTGACCACGTGGATCTGTGAGCCGGCTCCTGCCTGCGGCCTGGCCCCAGCGTCAGGATGGTCTGTGCGGCTCAGGGCTGGACAGATGCCACACTAGTCTGTCTCCATGCTCTTATCGACAGGACAAAGCTGCCCTGAAACCCAGCAGGAGCTGCCTTGCCGGCTCTCTGCTTGGCTTTAGCGGCCAGGAAGGGGCTAGTGGCACGAGGGCAGCTGTGGGGTTAATGACAGAATTTTGATGTGTCCTCAAAGGCTAAGCCCCTTTTCTACCACAACGTCACTGCATAGTTCTGTGTTAAAATCTAGTTATATTCTGGAATATTCTGCTGTGCTAGGTCATTGTGGAGAAAGTGAAGGTTCCTATGGCTACGATTCTCACCTGGCCCTGATCGGCTAGCTCACACATGTGGACAGTAGGTTGTTATTGACTCTGTATAAAGAGCTCCGCCCAGTGCTCTGGGCGACACAGTGGCACGGCTGCAAGGCTGCAGGAGAGCAGAGGTGAGACTGGAGTGGTGGCAGTGCCGGGGACAGAGACTGAGATGGCATCGTGCCAGTGGATTTCAGCCCTGGACAAGTTCACTATGGATTCAATGTGACCAAGGAAATGACAGTAGAACATTCTTGGGAGTGAAAGGGTTTATACCCAACTTTATTCCCAGGGTGGCAAGTTAATCATTAGAATCCCGTCCATTCAGAGCGAGTCTGCATGCAGCAAGCCGGTCTCTGCCTCCGGGCCTCTCCGCCTCCTCAGCCATCTCAGTCTCTGTCCTCTGTGCTGCCACCACTCCAGTCTCTGCCCTGCTCTCCTGCAGCCTTGCAGCCATGCCACCCAGAACATTGAGCAGAGCTCTTACTGTAGAGTCAATAGCAACGTATTGCCCACATGTGTGCAGTGAGCAAGCCAACCAGGGGCAGGTGAGAATCCTGGCCACAGGAACCTTCACCTTATCCACAGATGGCTGCAAGGATCGAGAGGCCCAGAGGCAGAGACGGGCTTGCTGCATGCAGACTCGCTCTGAGTGGACGGGATTCTAGTGATTGACCTGTGACCATGGGAATAAAGTTGAGTATAAACCTTTCACCCTAAGAACGTTCCATTGTCATTTCTTTGGTCTCATTGAATCCATAATGAACTTGTCTGGGGCTGAAACCCATTGGCAAGACAGTCATGCATTCTCAACACGAGTGATATACCCCCAAGAGGGCAAAAATTGGTTCTCAGGGTGAGAAATAGTTTCTTATTACATATAAAGCACAGACAGACATACAGTCCATAAAGAGATGTGCGGTAAGTCTGTGGTTAATGTTCAGGGGGCAGGGGGTGAATAAAAAATCAAAGTTTCAAAAGGCTGTTGAGGGATAATAATGAAGACAAGTCTAGAGATGCTGAGCTTTTGGAAAAGAGCCTGATGACCCCACCACCCCTTTTTCCTAAAGAAGCAGATTTGGAAGTGATTGAGCGCTGCACAGATTACTAAAGATACAGTTTACCCATTTATTCAACTGTTCAGCAAATATCATGGAGTGCCCATCCCATGTCCCGCACTCGTCTAGGAGCTGGGAATAGAGCACAACAAACGCCTGCATTCATGGGGTTTTCATTCTGGTGGGAGGCAACAGTCAAGAAATAAAGCTGAAATCTGTGGTGTTGGATGGGGAGAGCTGCTATGGGGAAAGCAAAGATATGGTTGGCTGTGCCAGGTGGGGGTGCAGCTGGAACCCCAGAGTAGTGAGAGGCCTTGCTGCAAAGGTAACACTAGAGCAAAAGGCTGGAAGAGTTGAGGAAGCCACTGCAGGGGCCTGGGGCTGTGGTCAGGGACAGTGTTCCAGGCAAAGGGGACCAGATGCAAGGCCCTAGGCATGAGGGGGCAGGAGATCATGCCGGTCTGTGGGGGTCCATTCAGGATGTTGGCTGCTGCCCTGAGGGAGGTGGAAGCCAGTGTAGGTTTTGAGCAGGGGCAAACATGATCTAATGCATTTTAGAAGGATCTCCCCAGCTGCAGTGCTGAGAACCCACTGCAGGTCACAAAGCTGGAGGCAGGAGGACAGATCCTCCCAGGGTGGCCGGAATCTGGGTAGACAGTTGAGAGTACAGCAGGCAGGATTGTTCACAGATGGGGGGCTGTGAAAGAAAGAAGGAGCTATGGAGCTACTGGAACCGTAATGGTTCCAGACCACCAGCTTCAAGAGCCAGGAGAGAAAAACATTCTCTTCTGTTCTAGTGAAAGATGATCCAACTGGGGAGATACACTTGCATGGACTTCTGGGGCTTTGTGGGGAAAATGGAAGTTCCTATGGCCAGTATCCTCACCTGACCCTAAATTACTTGATGATGCAATTGGCCTACTGCTAGGCAATGAGATATTACTGACTGAGTCACTATATGAAGAGCTCTCCCAGTGCTCTTGGGGGAGGCAGAGACAGAGGTGGATTATGGACCTGCAGGCTGCTGGGTGCAGGTGTGATTCTGGTGCTCAACCTATGGCTGGGACAATAAAGCCGGGGACAAACCTTTTACCCCAGGAACGTTCTGGTGTCATTTCTCCATCTCAGAGAATCCATAGTGAACTTGCCCGGGGCTGAAACCCTCAAGCAAGACAGGCTTCTAGCTCTAGATGGGTGACTTGGCATTTGCAAAAGTCCTTTGGCATATCAAACACCTTTGCCTCCCAGAAATCCTTTCAAGGGACAGTAAGGAGGTTTACAAAGGAGTAAATTATAAAACTTTAAAGAAATAATAGGAGCACAGCAGTATCCCCCAAATCATGGTGCATTTCAGGAGGTCAGAGGGCATATGCTCAAGCCAATGGACATGTCAGATGAAGGGAGCCCAGCTCAGAGCTCATGTGGGATGGGAGGTTACAGGTGGGGGCTGGTTTTCATGGCAAAAGCACTGAGGGCAGGTAGAGGCAAAGGAGCAGAGGTGGGAGAAATGATGGAAAGTTAGAAGAGTCGAGGGCCCCCGGCCCAATAGGCTGAGCGCGTGCACCCCCTCCAAGGCTGATGCCAGGCAAATGCTTTCCTAAGAGCCATGCTGCCTTGACATGGTGTTTCTAGGAATGGGCACAAAACCTGCAGGTGGAAACCCCACCCATATACTTAAGAGCAAGCATCCTCACTCAGGGAAGCTGCTAGTGGGGCCCCCACGGCTGCTCCCTGTTATGAATCTACTTGAGCCTTCTTAAAAATATGAATTAAAACTTGCCAGACACCTGGGGAAAAAAGGATCAAGATGAACAAAAGGCTCTAGAGAAAACAGACATAATTTAGGGAATAAAACAAACTAAAAACAGTTATGATTAGTATTGTCAGAAAAAAAAAGCATTGCATCAATAAAACACTCTGCCACAAACAGAGAGAAATCAGAGACATAAGGAGGTTGTTGAAACAAACAAAAAAACCACATTAGTGCCAAAATTAACAACAGAAGTAAAGCAAAAAGATAAAAAGCAGTAAGAAAAATCTCCCAGAACCAAGAGTAAAGGAGGAAAGGAGGTGGAAAATGTCTAAGAACTAAAGAGCACAGAGTTTCAGAGAGAAAAAAGAAAACAGGAAAATTCCTTTAACATGGAAAGCATAAAAACAAATGAGGACTCAAACCTGGACAGGCCCTCAAGAAGTTTCAGCACATCAAATATAAAGAGAGGGTCCTGAAGGCTTAAAGAGAGAAAAATTATTACTTTGAAATCTTTTGGGTTGTTACTGGCAATATCATTATTTTTATGCTTGTTTCTTTGGCTTAAGCCTCCTTATCAGCAACAGTGAACACCAGAAGGCAACAGGAACAATGCCTTCAAAGTTCAGGCAGGAAATTACTTCCATCCTGCAATTCATACATAGCCAATCAGACGACCAGGTAGAGGGGTACAAGCAGGTTCAGACATACAAAGACTTATACAATCTACCTTGCACTCACCTTTCCGAGTACGCCCTCTACAAAAATGAAGAAAACACCCAGCTGCTTCGTGTACTACTCACTTATGATTAGGACCAGGTATGCGATATCTGTGTAGCCATATTCTAAGATAAGTTGTGTCAGCAGGAGCTGGGCTGCAAGCAAGTTTTCAGCTCACATGTCAACATGGTCGAATGTGGCGACCATGTCTGAGGGACATGGCTGTAAGTCTGGAGCCCCAGGAGCACATTAACAGTTCTATTCATCTGATGCCAGTGCTAGCTGGTCACAGATAATTGTGCCTCTCTGTTTCCTCGGGACCCATGCTGGAGCCTTTGAGAACAGCTAACGTCTCACTGTACACTCAGGGCCGCCACCAGCACACGGCTGGGAATCCTGCACTTTTCTCTGCTCAGCCCACTCTCTGTGCTCCTCATCAACACATTTGAACCTTTTCCACTCTCTCCATTCATCTGTCCCTCTATCTTCCCTCTTCTCAGAAAATAACCTTGACTCCTACTTCCCGAGAGATAATAAAAGTTATCAGTTGGGAATGTTGTCATTGTCCCACCACCAAATGTGACAGAAAATGCCCCTCATCTTACCTGAAGCGGATCTCCCCATCTGGGCTTTGGACCCATCTCTTCGCCCCCCCACGCCATTATCCATTTTTCTTTCTCCCACTGTCTGATCAGACTTTCCCTCTCAACCAGGTTCTTTCTGTTCCTATTAGTCAGGGTTCAACCAGAGAAGCAGAAGCAGTAGGAGATATATATTAAGGGATGTGTTACAAGAACTTGGCTTTTATGATTGTGGGGCTGGTGAGGCAGGTCCCAAACCCATAGGGCAGGTCATCAGAAAGGGCAGGCTGGGACTCCTGGGCACAAGCTGCTCTCTACTGGCAAGTTTCTTCTTCCTCTGCAGAACCTCAGTTCTGCTTTTAAAGCCTTTCAACTGATTGAGTTAGGCCCACCCAGATTATCTACAACATCCTTTACTTAAAGTCAAGTGATTATTGACTTAATCACATCTATAAAATACCTTCGGTTGTTTCACAGCCTTGAGAGTTTCCAGGTAAATGTGAAACTGGCCCCCATACGTGGACGGCAAGAAGAGACCGAAGATAGGGGCAGCTCACTGCAGACTGGTAGATAGAAGTTTTAAGAAGAAAGGGGAGGACTTCCGGGAAGATGGCGGTGTGAGCAGGGCGGCAGAAATCTCCTCCCAACACTATATTTATCTACGAAAACACAGCAAATACATCTATTCCTAAAAGAGAGACGAGAATACACAGGAAAACGCACAGCGTGCAGCTACACCCGAGAGGACTCGGCACCCCAAGAGGCGGGTAAGATACGGAGCCGAGACCCGGCGGGACCCGAGCCCTCCCCCACCCCAGCGCACCGGCGGGAGGAGAGGATTCCGAGCCGGGAGGGAGTGGAAGCACACCCCGCGAAGTAGCCAGTCCCGGTGATGTGCGCAGGGAGCGCTGACCCACATTGCGCAGTGCAGCGGAGATTGGAGAGACAGAGGGGCAGGATCTGAGCAGGGAACGCGCCAGGGTGCTTGCAGCCGGCTCCCAGGAAGGAAAAAAAAAAGCGCGCGCTTTCTTCAGCGGTCTTAAAGAGACAGAAGCCCAGCGGAGGAGCCGGATCGCCCCAGCACACTCAGCCCAGCAGGCTGTCAGTCCTGGGGAGTTTCAGACGCCTTAGCTGGCGACTGGGGAAGCATAGCCATACTTAACACTTCTCACTAAGATCAACAGCCTCCTAGTCGTTCCCACCCCTGCCAGAGCGATAAAGGGCCCTGCGGAGCGGTGCGGCCACAGCTGTGGAATAGTGGGGCAATAGCGCCACTTACAGCATTCCCACAGAATCTATGTCCAGTGGGCATTTTGTTTTGTTTTGTTTTGTTTTTGTTTTTTCTTTTCTTTCTTTTTTTCTTTCTTTCTTTCTTCTTTTTTTTCTTTTTTTTCTCTCTTTTTTTTTCTTCTCTTCTTAAAGTCTTAAAGAGCCCAGCTGACATACGTGGCAACTATCAGTGACCAATTCTATAGCCATGAAAAGACAGAGGAATATGGTTCAGACCAAAATCAACCAGACAACCCCAGAGAGGGAGTCTGAAGGGATGGAAATGCACAGTCTTCCTGAAAAAGAATTCAGAATAAAAGTCATAACCATGCTGATGGACCTACAGAGAAATGTGCAAGAGCTGAGGGAGGAAGTGAGGGAACTGAGGAAAGACAATGCAGAAATCACACAAGCTATCAACGGGCTTAACAGCAGAGTGGATGAGATGCAAGAGACTGTTCATGGAATAGAAAACAGAGAACAGTAGTACAGAGCAGCTGAGGCAGAGAGAGATAAAAGGATTTCTAGGAATGAAAGAATATTAAGAGAACTGTGTGACCAATCCAAACGGAACAATATTCGCATTATAGGAGTACCAGGGGAAGAAGAGAGAGAAAAAGGGATAGAAAGTGTCTTTGAAGAAATAATTGCTGAAAACTTTCCCTCGCTGGGGAAGGAAGTAGTCTCACAGTCCACCGAAGCTCATAGATCTCCCAACACAAGGGACCCAAGGAAGACAACACCAAGACACGTAATAATTAAGATGGCAAAGATCAAAGATAAAGACAGGGTATTAAAGGCAGCTAGAGAGAGAAAAAAGATCACCTACAAACGAAAACCCATCAGACTATCATCAGACTTCTCAACAGAAACCTTACAGGCCAGAAGAGAATGGCATGATATATTTAACGTTATGAAATAGAAGGGCCTCGAACCAAGAATATTGTATCCAGCACGATTATCATTTAAATATGGTGGAGGGATTAAACAATTTCCAGACAAACGAAAGTTGAGAGTTTGCTTCTCATAAACCACCACTACAGGATATCTTAAATGGACTGCTCTAGATGGAAGCACACCTAAGGCTAAAAAGATGTCACCAGAGAAAAAAAAATCATAGCAAAGAAAGCAGACCATCCAAATACTAACTAAAGGCAAAGAATAAAACACCTATTATAGAATGAATGGAGGAGGAGGAATAAGAAGGGAGAGAGAGAAAGAAACATCAGACAGTGTTTACAATAACTTAACAAGAAAGTTAAGTTAGATTGTTAGATAGTAAAGAAGCAACCCTATCAATAATCACCCTAAATGTAAATGGACTGAATGCACCAATCAAAAGACACAGAGTAACAGAATGGATAAAAAAGCAAGACCCATCTATATGCTGCCTACAAGAAACTCACCTCAAATCCAAAGATATACACAGACTAAAAGTGAAGGGATGGAAAAAGATATTTCATGCAAACAACAAAGAGAAAAAAGCAGGTGTTGCAGTACTTGTATCAGACAAAATAGACTTCAAAACGAGGAAAGTAGCAAGAGATAAAGAAAGACATTACACAATGATAAAGGGGTCAGTCCAACAAGAAGATATAACCATTATAAATATATATGCACCCAACCCAGGAGCGCCAGCATATGTGAGACAAATACTAACAGAATTAAAGGAGGAAATAGACAGCAATGCATTCATCTTAGGAGACTTCAACACACCACTCACTCCAGAGGACAGATCAACCAGACAGAAAATAAGTAAAGACACAGAGGCACTGAACAACACACTGGAACAGATGGACCTAACAGACATCTACAGAACTCTACACCCAAAAGCAACAGGATACACATTCTTCTCAAGTGCACATGGAACATTTTCCAGAATAGACCACATACTAGGCCACAAAAAGAACCTCAGTAATTTCAAAAATATTGAAATCCTACCAACCAACTTCTCAGATCACCAAGGTATAAAACTAGAAATAAATTTTAGAAAGAAATCAAAAAGGCTCACAAATACATGGAGACTTAACAACACTCTCCTAATTAATCAATGGGTTAACGACCAAATCAAAACAGAAATCAAAGAATATATGGAGACTAATGACAACAACAACACAAAGCCACAACTTCTGTGGGAAGCAGCAAAGGCAGTTCTAAGAGGAAAGTATATTGCAATCCAGGCCTATTTAAAGAAGGAAGATCATTCCCAAATGAATAGTCTAAGACACAATTACTGAAATTGGAAAAAGAAGAACAAATGAGGCCCAAAGTCACCAGAAGGAGGGACATAATAAAGATTAGAGAAGAAATAAATAAAATTGAGAAGAATAAAACAATAGAAAAATCAATAAAACCAAGAGCTGGTTCTTTGAAAAAATAAACAAAATAGATAAACCCCTAGCCAGACTCATTAAGAGAAAAAGAGAATCTACACACATAAACACAATCAGAAATGAGAAAGGAAAAATCACGACGGACCCCACAGAAATACAAAGAATCATAAGAGAATATTATGAGAATCTATATGCTAACAAGCTGGAAAACATAGAAGAAATGGACAACTTCTTAGAAAAATACAACCTTCCAAGACTGACCAAGCATGAAACAGAAAAACTAAACAGATCAATCACCAGCGACGAAATCGAATTGGTAATCAAAAAACTACCCAAGAACAAAACCCCCGGGCCTGATGGATTCACCTCTGAATTCTACCAGACATATAGAGAAGAAATAACACTGATTCTCCTTAAAGTTTTCCAAAAAATAGAAGAGGAGGGAATACTTCCAAACTCATTCTATGAAGCCAGCATCACTCTAATACCAAAACCGGGCAAAGACCTCACCAAAAAAGAAAATTACAGACCAATATCCCTGATGAACGTAGATGCAAAAATACTCAACAAAATATTAGCAAACCGAATTCAAAAATACATCAAGAGGATCATACACCATGATCAAGTGGGATTCATCCCAGGGATGCAAGGATGGTACAACATTCGAAAATCCATCAACATCATCCACCACATCAACAAAAAGAAGAACAAAAACCACATGATCATCTCCATAGATGCTGAAAAAGCATTTGACAAAATTCAGCATCCATTCATGATTAAAATTCTCAACAAAATGGGTATAGACGGCAAGTACCTCAACATCATAAAGGCCATATATGACAAACCCACAGCTAACATCATACTTAACGGCGAGAAGCTGAAAGCTTTTCATCTAAGATCGGGAACAAGACAGGGATGCCCACTCTGTCCACTGTTATTCAACATAGTACTGGAGGTCCTAGCCACGGCAATCAGACAAAACAAAGACATACAAGGCATCCAGATTGGTAAAGAAGAAGTCAAATTGTCACTATTTGCAGATGACATGATACTGTACATAAAAAACCCTAAAGATTCCATTCCAAAACTACTAGAACTAATATCTGAATTCAGCAAAGTTGCAGGACACAAAATTAACACACAGAAATCTGTTGCTTTCCTATACACTAATGATGAACTAACAGAAAGAGAAAACAATTCCATTCACAATTGCATCAAAAAAAATAAAACACCTAGGAATAAACCTAACGAAGGAAGTGAAAGACCTGTACTCTGAAAACTACAAGACACTCCTAAGAGAAATTAAAGAGGACACTAACAAATGGAAATGCATCCCATGCTCTTGGCTAGGAAGAATAAATATTGTCAAAATGGCTATACTAACTAAAGCAATCTACAGATTCAATGCAATCCCTATCAAACTACCAACAGCTTTCTTCAATGAACTGGAACAAATAATTCTAAAATTCATATGGAACCACAAAAGACCCCGAATAGCCAAATCAATCCTGAGAAGGAGGAATAAAACAGGGGAATTACACTCCCTGACTTCAAGCTCTACTACAAAGCCACAGTAATCAAGACAATTTGGTATTGGCACAGAAACAGACCCACAGACCAGTGGAACAGAATAGAAAATCCAAACATTAACCCAAACATATACAGTCAATTAATATTTGATAAAAGTGCCTTGGATATACAATGGGGAGATGACAGCCTCTTCAGCAGCTGGTGTTGGAAAAACTGGACAGCTACATGTAAGAGAATGAAACTGGACTACTGTCTAGCCCCATACACAAAGGTAAACTCAAGGTGGATCAAAGACCTGAACGTAAGTCATGAAACCATAAAACTCTTAGAAAAAAACATAGGCAAAAATCTCTTGGACATAAACACGAGCGACTTCTTCATGAACATGTCTCCCTGGGCAAGGGAAACAAAAGCAAAAATGAACAAGTGGGACTATATCAAGCTGAAAAGCTTCTGTACAGCAAAGGACACCATCATTAAACAAAAAGCCACCCTCCAGTATGGGAGAATATATTCATAAAAAACGTATCTGATAAAGGGTTGACATCCAAAATATATAAAGAACTCATGCACCTTAACAAACAGAAAGCAAATAATCCAATTAAGAAATGGGCAGAGGGACATGAATAGACACTTCTCCAAAGAAGAAATTCAGATGGCCAACAGGCACATGAAAAGATGCTCCACATCGCTAATCATCAGAGAAATGCAGATTAAAACCACAATGAGATATCACCTCACACCAGTGAGGATGGCCAACATCCAAAACACAAACAACAGCAAATGTTGGCGAGGATGTGGCGAAAAAGGAACCCTCCTACTCTGCTGGTGGGAATGCAAATTAGTTCAACCATTGTGGAAAGCAGTATGGAGGTTCCTCAAAAAACTCAAAACAGAAATACCATTTGACCCAGGAATTCCACTCCTAGGCATTTACCCTAAGAATGCTGCAGTCCAATTTGAAAAAGACAGATGCACCCCTATGTTTATTGCAGCACTATTTACAATAGCCAAGAAATGGAAGCAACCTAAGTGTCCATCTGTAGATGAATGGGTAAAGAAGATGTTGTACATATACACAATGGAATATTATTCAGCCATAGGAAGAAAACAAATCCTACCATTTGCAACAACATGGATGTAGCTAGAGGGTATTATGCTCAGTGAAATAAGCCAAGCCCAAAAAGATAAGTATCAAATGATTTCACTCATATGTGGAGTATAGAACATAGAAAAAATACTGAAGGAACAAAACAGCAGCAGACTCATAGAACCCAAGAACGGACCCATAGTTACCAAAGGGAACGGGACTGGGGAAAATGGGTGGGAATTGAAGGATAAGAGGTAAAAAAGGGCATTACGATTAGCAGATGTAACATTGGGGAGGCACGGGGAGGTCTGTAGAACTCAGAGAAGACAAGTAGTGATTCTATAGCATCTCACTACGCTGAATGACAGTGACTGTAATGGGATTGGTGGGGGGTACCTGATGAAGGGTTGTTTAATAACCATAATATTTCACATGTAATTGTAGATTAATGATAATAAAATAAATTATATTAAAAAAAATTGAACCTGGTATGTGCACCCTGACCTTTCTCCTGTCTACACTTTCAATGTGCAGGAGCAAGGGGACGGGAAAGTAAACAAGGCATTCCTCCTTCTCCAGTCCACACCAGCAAGGTGCACGGTAATATAAACAACGGTGCTCACTTGCTTACGTCTCTACTAGCCGTGTGGGACGTGTATGGAAATAAAGGAACTTGCCAGCACCTCCAGTCCCAAAAGGAGTTCTAATAGATTCTCCCACCATTTGGTGTGTGCTTTAGTTCTGAATATCTGCTCCCTTCAGATTATGTGGTTGTCCTTTAAACCCTTTCAATAAACCACAGCTTTTTATTCTGTGTTCTAAGATGGGTGAATCTGTGCTCTGCTCCCTTAGTGATATCCCTACTGTAAGGCTGTGCTGGGGGGGGGGGGCTCCTTCCATTTCCATGTCTCAGTCTCTTCTGCTGTTTTTTTGTGTGATCTTTTTTCCCCTGTTGTACAGAAGGTGTTCACTCAGACCTCAGTTCTTCCTCCTGATGAATTGCTCTGTGTTTAGGTATAGATTCTGGGTATATGTGGGAGGAGGTAGGTTCTGGCTCTTTCTGGGCTGCCATCTTGGACCCCCTCCTTGTGGTTAATTCTTTAGTAAAAGAGTATTTCAGAGTTCCTTTTCCAATTCAGTCAGCAAAGTGGAAGTCAGAGCTTTGAGTCTCTTCCTAGATGTCTCCCTATTTGAATGATCCAGCTTTCTTTATAGTGATTACAGTGAATCACATGAAAATAAATATACCAAAGCATATGTTCCAAAAAGTTTGGGTAGTTTTAAATTGCCTGTTCATATAATTTAGACCTCAAATCTATATCAACCTTATAATGTAATCAAAAGGAAGATGTCGTCAAGCAATTACTTTGAATTCCTGAAATATACCAGGTAGAGGCACCACGTCATTTCAGTCATGCAGATGATGACGAGGACTCCATACAGGTGCGGACACTGATTCTCAGCAAGGCTGAATAGCTTGCCTGCGGTTATGCCTCTGAAAATGACAGAAATGGGAATCACATTCAGGTCCTTCTGATTTTTAAGGTGGTGAACTACTGAATTATTGTATTCGTTTCTTTGATGTTCACTTTTCCTACTTAAAATGTAAGGAGGGTTTTTAAAACTCTTTGGTAGTGAACCCAGGGATGTATGCTGAAACTCTGATTTTAAGATTTCCATTGCCAATGTTTTTCCCCTTCCTCAACTGTGTTTTTAGATGATTCAATAAGAGAACAAATTTGACTGAAACCTAAAATTTGAGATAAGAAACTCAACATTCATGCCTTTCAAAATCGAAGTTTTCCCCATCATATGTGCATGTATGTCTCAAAGCATAGTCTTTGGGTATAGCAATTAGAGAATCTCAGGCTCTCAAATATCAACCATTTTTCACATGGTTATTAATATTTAAAATATTTTACTAACAATCTAACTGTTCAAATTATTTCTGTTGGAGAGGAGGTCATCAAGAAGATGTGACCACCGTTTGACCCACGAGCCGCATCTGGGTGACTGGCGGCTCCCCGTCCCCTTCCCTGCCCTTGGAATGTGTGCACTGTTTGCCTCATCTGCTCCCAGAAGCTGCTCTAAGGATACAGCCTTGAGATAGAAATGAGGTGTTGAGGCTATCTGAACTGGGTGCACGACTGAACCAGTTAAGGTTATCTATGTAACCTTTTAAGATTTGGCTGGCGGGTGTAGAGTTCTACTCATCTTGTGAATGTCCAAGGCAAGCCTCAAATTTGAGTTCCCTTGCTTATTAAACCTGCACTCTATCAACCTGGAGTGGCCTCCCTACACTTCATGTTTCAGATCAGACCTGTGAAACTCCTGAAGAGGTTGCAGACCAAGAACTTCTACCACTTGTAAGGATTGAAAGTGAACAGCTGTCTTGTGGGGTGCCCTGTTTATTTCACTCTCTCTCAGGGAGCCAGGTTGTGATATTGGTCTAGGGTTTGTTTTGAATTTCAGAGGATGATTAACAATGTAGTAATCATTAGTATTTGTAGAGTTTCCACATTACTATTTGTGGAATTCTCTATATGTGCCCTTCAGCCAGTGTTCTTCCAGGGAAAGAGAGGTGGACCCTGAAATCCATGGTCAGCAGCCTAGGGTTCGGCAGAGGTCCTGTTTTGTCCTACTGGCCCAGAGGGATCAACGGCAGAACACCGCCACCCTACAAGCTTTCTGGAGGTAAAGGGGAGGAGGAGGAGTTGGTACACTTCCTGGCCAACTGAGAAAAGAATTCCCAGACTCCTGAGACCTCTCTGTTTGTCCTATTTTACAGATCTGTAATCAGGTTCAAAAGACAGGAAGGGACTCAAAACATTTAAATTTTTGTCCTCTGATTTTTTTATTTTATTTTCTACTTGAATATAGTTTGTTTTGACTTTTCGATCATTACTGAAAGTCTGTAATTTAAACTGTATTTATTTTAATTAAACGTACAATTTTTTATATGTACTAGGAATCCTTTGCATATAGTGGATATTCAATGACTATTTGTTGTTTTGAATATTTTAGAAAGAAAATTTGAATGATCATCTACACAGTATTTTAGAGAATCTATGAATCCTGTTGATAAAAGGATTTAAACCAAAGGTCTATCCAAAAAAGGATAAGATAATAAACCCCATAGGTAGGAAGAAAGAGTGTGCTAAGGATGATGACACTCATACTGTGAGATTTGGAGTCATGACAGATGGAAAAAGTGAATTCAAGAGGACGTGAAAGCAAAGGTGCCTATTCAGCTGCTGATCAGAAAAAGACAGATGGATTCCCTCAGACAGTTGAAAAGGCACAGCTGAAGAAGAAAACAATACTATTATTTAAGATAATGGAGACATTCTTCACAAATCATTTCTGGAAAAACCAGCAGAGAAGTTTATCCCTTGATTGAGTCTCTGAATACTTTCAATCAAAGCACAATGAGTTGACCTAATAAAAGTTTTCAGAGCAAAAGTAAAGAAAAATAGAAGACATTATAGGCAGCAAGCATTTTACCTTTGTACAGTTCACAATACCATTGAGCAATTACATTAGCTATCTTAAGGCAGTGTTTCTCCAAGGGCCACAGGGGTATTCTCAGAGACCGTCCCAAGGGTTCTGTGAGGTCAAAACTATTTCGTAATGATACTAAGATGTTATTTTCCTTTGTCACTTCTATTCTTTCATGGGTTTGCAATAAACTTTTTCCAGAGGCTACATAAAATGTGATATCATAACAGAATGAATGCAGATATGTGAATATAGCTATCTTGTAATTGCTAAAAACACTAGGAAGATTTCCAAATTATATAATATAATGCCCCTCCTCTATTTTTTTGTTTCATTTAGAAATCTAGTTACTTTTCACAAAAAAACCCCACATTGTTTATGTTAATGTATGTATGGGTTTATTACTGTTTCCTTAAAATGAATTAATAAATATATAAAAATTCCAAAAGTCTGCTTCTGTGTATGCATGTGTTTTATTAACGAAATAGAATGGCATGCTTTCTTTGCTCTATATAAATATAGCAATTTTTAACATAATACTTTATGAAAAACTCTCTTCCTCTTTGCAGTCCCAATTTGTGAGAATTTGTTGCCATATTTCTTTGGGAAATTATGTCATATATCCTAGTTGTGAGCTGCTTGCTTGCTCTCCATGAGCACCAATGGTAATACTAAGGAAGAAAAGAACTGTCAATAAAGGTATTTGAGACCCAATATATAGCAGCATACTTTCAAAGAAGCTTGAAAATTAGTGACTATGGGAAAAAAGGGAAAGAGTTAATGTTCAAGATGACATTTTTTTTTCTGGCCCCAATGGTAAATGTCAAAGGTAGAAAATATATCAGCTTTCATATAAATTTTTGCTTAGAGCCAAATTGTACTTACATTTCGTAGCATGCCAGATTATTGTCCAGGCCCAATCTTATGTTCTGTATTGACTTGTCTTTGATTTTAATTATGCAGTATGTGGTATTAGAGCATTGATAATCTCCTTAAATAGAGAGTTTAGACTAAAATGCTCCTCAGTTACTTTTAAGACAACGTCTCATGACTCTATGCAACAGTCTTAGGAATTATGCTAAAATAACATCTTGGTTCATAAAAAGATTTAATTTTGCGGGGAGGATTGTCCAAGCCTGTTCACTGATTTTTCGGTATATAATCTTATACTACATTTCTGGAACAACACACAGTACACATAAAAGATTTACCTGTATTGAAATAATGATTAATTCAGGAAATATATAAGTTGTCAGAACCACTGAGGTGGAATTAAGAGTTTTGCTCAGTGGTAAGCATTATGTTGTTAGTCATCACATTAAATTGAAACCATTTGCATCTACTTTTGGTGGCTTAGTTTTGCTTGAGACAGTGCTTTATGAATGAGGACATGTGAAACTTTTGCAACATTCCATGTTATTAAGGTTTAATGTTTATGGTTGTCAGGTAGGAACTGTCAAATGCAAATTTCTCTCAGGTGTTTGCACAGTCAGTAATAATTTTCAGGATATATATGCTAGTTTGAAGCATGTATTAAATCATTTCTTAGATATATATGCTAGTTTGAAGCATGTATTAAATCATTTCTTAGATATATATGCTAGTTTGAAGCATGTATTAAATCATTTCTTAGATGATTCCTGGTCTCTTCCTTTGAGCAGGACTGACTGGCTGCTTCTGCATTAGGCTTGCGGTGACTCACCAGACCTACAAATGTAAAGTTTGATCTGTAGCTCCAGAAAGAGAGAAACAAATTGTTGGCCACCAAAGGCACTCAGACTGCTACTGGTAGGAAAATGATATTCATGAATGCTATGACTTGAGGGGGGTGCTTATCCCAGATTTCCAGTGGAACTTCTGCTGTCTAGATTTTGGGACATTTTAATAATATATATATTATCTTAAATGTTAACAGGCATATTTGCATTAAAGTAAAAAGGTTAAAATTATTACTTTGGTTTCCTTCAAAATCAACACTAAGAATTATGGCTTGAAGTGCACAGTTTTTTATGTTTTGACTGACCCACATTAATTTCCATTTTTCATTAATACGCTGATTTTCTTTCAAAAAATGATCTCTCTTCCATTGTATGTAGTCTGGAAGGGGCAGTTAATCATGTTGTACTGTTTTTTTTTTACTTACTAAAGCTGATAGAGTCCCCTCATTTCAATATTCAGGTACAATCAAGAGGTACATGCAAGACCTTAGTTTAGCTGAATAGGTCCTATCTTCCAGGATTATTAATCTTTGAGTGCAGTGAGACAGGGTGGCAGAAATAGCTGGAGTTCATTTATTCCAGCCGTTTTTTCCTTACAGAAAAGCAGTTCCAGTCTGGGTTCTTGCTCTGATTCTAATCCTGGTTCTCTACAACATCATCATCTACTTGCTAACTCCCAGAAATCCTCCCGATAAGTTTCCTTTTAAGCTATCTAAAATGGATTTCTATTGTTTGCAAGCAAGTAACTCTAATACAGGACATAATGAGGTTAACTTACATCATTAAGTAAAACCAGCAACTTCAGCAAGGAAAGTAGTACAGCTTTTAAGCTTCCAGTCCAGTCCTTCGTGGGTGTCTGGAGACTATCAATTAGCTGCCACCTTTTTTGAATCTTTTTTAAACTTTGAAAAGTCCTTTTGCTCATGACCTTCAGAAATGAACAATTGTAATAAAATATTAAAAGATATGGACCTGGTTTATTTTACTAGGATGAAAATGAAAGGGGAAAGTTTTTTTTAGCTTGACAATATCGATGTCTACTTTCCTTTAATTTTAATGCAGAAGCTGTCAGTGAACATTAGAGACAACTCAGTAAATCTTTACAGAGAAGAGACATTGAAAAATATTCTCCTGATTATCCATTTCCCTCTTGAAACCAGAACTGCACTACATCTGATATACAATATGTCTCAACCAAAATGGAAAATACAGCTAATTACCATTTTAGTCAAACACATCAGGGATTACCAAAAGAAAATAATAAAAAGGTAGGTACTTATAGCCTGTTCCTAATTATCTGCGGACAGAAACTTTCAATTGTGAATTATGCATTTTCATGTATTTTCCTCCGTCAGTTCTCTGCTTTTGTCTCTGTCTCTGTCTTTCCCTCTATCAGAGCTTTTCTATGGCTCATTTGGAACTAAAAAGACAATGCATGAGGATTTGTAGCCACAGTTTTCTTGTAAATGGTAGATAGAAAGCAATTGCTTCTACTGAAATCATGGCTATTTCACTCAATTTCCCTGCTATACATATTTACATAAATAAGCTAGAGAGCTTCTTTAATATTCCAGTGATTTTTACTGTAGTGGAAGAGTTTGGTCTTGGTTACAGTACAGTTGTTTACTCCCTGTATGACCTTGGAAAGAGGTCACAACCTTTTTCAGGACTTGCTCTTCATGCTGAACACTGAAGTGTTTGGATTAAGTGATCTCTAAGGACTTTTTTCCTCTAAAATGAGAAAACAGGTATTGCTACAGTGATTGCCAACATATGCATTCCTAGGATCATTTTCTGCAGCAAAGTGAAGTCAAATTCTGGTAACCAATCTACTTTTCTGTGGGAAAAGCCAACAACAATTATTCACAGTGTTTCCTCTATGTTAGTTTTAGGCTCTGATAGGGTGTCTCTTGATGCAGTGCAATCTTTACTTAAAATATCTCAAGAATAGGATGATTCATTTAGTTTTAAAATTAGATCTTACTGGCCAAAACATGGTATTTGAATCCCATTCTCTGAGTTTTAGCTTGAAATTGGAGGCTTAGTATTGTCTATTGATATGAGGGATTTACTACCTTGGGTATTTATACTCTGTCTATATGAGGGACAACATAAAGCACTATATGGTTTAATCTCTTGACTAAAAAATATATTTTCTACTTATAGAAAGTTATTCTAATAATAAGATATTCTAAAGTTATTCTATTCTCAGAATAATTTAATTTGACATTCACTGAGTTCCAAGCATGGCAGTGGGAGATGAGGCTAGAAATAAAGTAATTGCTCTGTTATAGATTAGGAAGCTGCAACAGTGTATGTACTGAATGTGGCTTTCCAACCTTCAGCTTTGTTTTTCCACTATACCCACACATTAAATTCAAGGTAACTTTTAACTCTTTGATTCCTTAATTACCTATTTTTCTATCCTGGCTTTATTTTCTTCTGCTGTTAACTTGAAACTATGAACCTTGTTTTAGTCTGTCCTTCTCCAAGAACCTCCACAGCTCTGTCCCCATTACTTGCTCTCTGCTGCACTTTGAGGCCCACTCTTCAACCTAGTTCATCTGTTTACTATGTCCAGGCAACCGAGCCCTGCTAAAGGAAATCATGTAACTATGGAAGGATTGGGGAGAGCAGCTTTATAGTTTCTAGATTCAGTTGGGTACTTAAATCTTCCTGGAAATCCTTTAAGCTTTTCATAAGTCTCTCTTGCATGCATTATTATTCTAAGCTCTTACAGCTCCTCTCAAATTCTGCAACCTAGTGCTATCCTTTGGCTCCCCGAGGTTGACTGTACCTTGGAATTCAGAGAAAATAGACTATCCTAGGGGGACACTTGTAGTTTCTCACGTTCACCTTCAACATATCTCTATCCACTCTAGTCTTTTTCCTTTTCTTTTTAGAGGAAGCAGTCATTTCTTCTGTTAAAAAAAAAATCCCTCTTCCTCTGCCATGGAGCACATTGTCCCTGTTTCCTCATAGACTTCAATCCATCAAGTATCATGGCTGAATCTTATAACTGCAACATTTCTTTTTGTACTGACTCGTTTCAACAAAATTCCATCTCTCCAACATAAAACAATGAATATACCCAGAACTGACTTTACTCTTGCATATTTTCCCAGGCATCACACCATATAATTCTATGCATTAACATCCAAGTTTAGTAAAAGCGTATCCCTCACCTCTTACTCATGCCGCTTACATATAGCTCACTGTAATTAGAATCCCACCCCTGGAAATCAATGGAACTATTTTTTCCAATATTGCCAAAAACTTCTAATTGCAAAATTGAGTGAGTAATCTATGGTTCTTATGTAATTAATTTGATGGCGCAGTTGACAGTTTCATTTTCTTCCCATTAAAATGCTTTCCTCTCTTGCTCTCTTTGCTTTCCTTCTACTTTTGTGAGCTGTTTTTCTTAGCCTCCTTTTTGGACCTCTATCTTCCACCATGCTTTATGTTTCTATGTTTTCCATGGTTTCATCTGATTTCCTATATCTTCTCAAAAATACATTAAGTGACAAAAGCATAGATTCCGTTACATTTTCTTTCACCTCAGTGTTACCATCAACTGCATCTAGGTTCTCCTCAGCATCAGAAAGGAGAAGCTGGGAACCGTGCTTCTGAGAAGACCTATAGCTATAACAAGAATATATATACTGATGACTCCACAATGCTTATCTCCAGCACAGACTTCCTCCCACACATCATAACATATCCAACAGTTCTAAGAGCTTTGTTGGCTGCTCAGTGGCACCTCAAATTCAACTTGTGCAAGACTGAACTCAAACTTTCTTAAGCCTTAAATCAGCTGTTTCATTTTATCTTTTTAGTAAATGGTTCTTCCGTTTCACTAGGCAAAAACTGGGAGCCATTCTATTTTATTCCTTCCCTCCTCATTTCTTCTGTTCACTAAGTCCTGTTAGTTCTAAAATGCCTCTTCAGTGAATTCTGTTCTCTCCATACTCATAGATGCTATCTTACCTCTACTTAGCATGAATTTCAACTGTATTATGTTAATAGTCTTATAACTGTTTCTGTCTCTCATTTAGCTTCTAATTCTTAAAGAACTGATTGTTCACACTTGTGTGAAATCTTCAAATTGTTTGTTCATTACCTTCAACATAGAACTTGGACTATCTTGGGTATTAAAAAAAAGCCATATTATTTGTCTGTCTTTCCCATGCCATTCCATGCATGCAGCTCGTGTTTGGACCATACCTTAATGCATGTTCTTTGAGTTTCCTGTGACTTTGCTCTATAATGACTTAACCCTCCCTGCTTTGCTTCAAGAATCACTATTAATATAAATTCCTCTCAAAAGCATTTTTGATGGTCCTTGGCAGTCCACTCCCAACCACAATTATTGAATTCTTTTATGCCCACCCTCCTCACACCTTGTTCTTCTATCATATCACTAATTATGCAGTATTGTAAGCATATTTTAACAATTAGGTAACTTTCTATATAGTTCATGAGGACAAAGATCATGTTTTTTCTGAATGCCTAGCATCTTGCAGAGTGCCTATCAGATGTAGCTAATACAGAATAAAAGATTAATAAGTGAATTAATTCTAGTGGCTTCCAAAGTCCAACAAGAGTACAAATCTATAAAAAATATTTTATGAACATAGAAAGTGAGTGGGATTTTAAAGGTGGGTGGGATTGGTCTGTCATGGACATGAGCCCTGATTTTTAACTACTCTCTACCATAAATTTAGAAATGACACAAACCTTCTCTAATCTCATGTCAAACAGTGTGACCAATATCAGAATGTTTGAACAAATTTGTTGCCGATTAATGAGTTCAATGGAAAAAAATGTAACTTGAAATATCAGCATAGCATAATTTCTTTGTCCAGATAGGAAGTCAAGTTTCCCTCAAAAGGAGCTAGGAAGATACTTATTTTTAGTTTCTCAGCCTGCAATGTCTTATTCAAGTTATGTCCTGAATCTATTTTCTGTTAATGATCAAGAGTCATAAAAAGTGTTCCAAAAAACTCCTCCAGTCTGCAATATTGACTTTCCTGTCCACTAACTTTATTCTGTCTCTTGATTGATCTTGTTTGCCCTTTGGATTCAGTACAGTTTTCTTGCTACAAACTTGGACAATAAATACCATGGTTCTAAATCCTAGTTACATAGCCTCAGGCTTCCTTTTGGAACAACTCTTCCTTGGTTAACCTAGGCCAGTGTTTCCCATTATACTGTATGCTATAAATATCTGGGGACCTTAGAACACATAGATTAGCAGTTTCAAGCCCAGACCAGTCAGAGAAATCCCTGGTCATAGGGTTCAGGCTTAGACTTTTTAAAAAGCCAGACATGACTATTATTGACAGAGACCCTATGGCCTAACACAGTGATAAAAGCCACCATCCTTTGTTCTTTGGAATAAGGAACTGGGAAGAGCCTGTAACTCAGTGTAGAGGTATAGGTTTCGATCGAGGCAATGTTCTGCTAAAGGAATTCAGTTAAGGCAGAGGAAAGTAGATTTTACAATAGTACAATAAATAAGTCACAAAAATTGTAAGATCATTGATTCAATTTAACTGTGTCCTAAG
This sequence comes from Smutsia gigantea, assembly GCA_032199065.1. NCBI lineage: Eukaryota > Metazoa > Chordata > Mammalia > Pholidota > Manidae > Smutsia > Smutsia gigantea. The sequence continues at coordinate 59,319 of JAVSCE010010002.1, forward strand.
ACAAACCAGATACCTAAAATCTCACTTAAAACTTTTGTTTTAGAAACAAAACTTTGTAATAATACATAAACTTTTAATTTTTCCCCTGACTACATTGAGTAGAGGATACCCAATTTTGTTAGTTTCAATTAAATTTTTAAGGTTCATTTGATTTTTTTTCAGTTCAACTTTTAAGTTAAATCTAACTTGAATCTATTATTATTTTAAATATATATGTTGGCCAAACTATTTAAAAGCTATTAAGAATATATATTTAATGGTTTCCACTAATGACCTGAGTATGATAAAATTTTATTTCCAACATTTTTGTTTCTGGGAAGCTCTGAAAGCTAAAAAAGCTAAATCTCTGAACACGCTGTTGTTATTTGCAGGACAAAAATGAAACAGGTTTACTTTGAAATTAGAAATTGTTAATCCTATTTCCTAGAGTTGTTAAGAGTGAGTCACTGTTTACAATTGGATTATCCACAGAACCAAGGGCTGCATACCATGTGCGATGGAAATTGAAAAAGCTTGTATGACTAGCTGCCACTGATTATGTTACTGCACAATGGTAAATGGGCCATGCCTTTAACACTACACTCTATAGCTATAGTAAAGGGCACTTTCATGATTAGAAGCACATGAAAGTAAATCATGTGGTGAGATTAAATTAAAAATACAATTATTAGTGAGATTAAAAACTTTTGGCTGCTGCAGCAATAATTTTTTTTCCCGCCCATTTTATAAAAGTGTTCAGGTGTTATCAAAGTCATCATGTCATACTGGGAGATAACTGCTCTTTTTTATATTTTCCCATCACTGAGTAGCATGGAAGGTATGAGCTGATTTCCTTGTTCTTATGTTAGGATAGAGGTGTTGTCTTCAATCCTCTTATGTTTCCCTTGGGGTGCTGCAGAGAAACAGAATACATTTATGTGTGTGTGTGTGTGTGTATGTATTTATCTCTATATAAATCCTTTATCACAATCTGTTGAGAGATTTATTATAAGGAATTGAGCAGTGGACTCACATGATTGTGAAGACTGCCAAGTGCCAAGGTCTATAGGGTGATCCAGTGGGCTGGAGACCGAGGAGGGCTGATGGTATATTTCCAGTCAGAAGGCCTGCATGCTCAAGATCCAGCGAGAGTCAGTGTTTTAATTCAAGTCTGAAGGCAGGAAAAAGGCCACCTTCATAATTTTTGCCTTATCTGAGTATCATTTGTACTTGAATTTTCTCTCTCTCTGCCTGTCTGTCCACAAACACACACACACACACACACACACTTCAGATCCACTTTTTTCCACTGTATCTTGTTTTATGTTTATTTCAATACTGGCAATAATAGAAAGTTCATGTAATTATAAATATATATATTTTGGGGGGCACCCATTGCCACTTTTAATTCCAAGCAGAGTCCCCTCCCCAGCATTATCATACACATAGCAGAAAGGGATGCCAGCACCTAGGCAGGGGCAAAACCCAGATCCAGATATGATTTAATATATATGTATTTGAGAAGAAGAAAAGCTGGGAGTGTGATTATGGAAGGGCAGAGAGAAGAGTGGTGTGAGGAAAGCAGAGGGGTAGGGCAGTGGTCTAATAAATTACATTCTTTAGAGATTGTGGTGGGTGATACACGAGCATGAGCAGGACCTGATAGCAGGACACTCAGAAATGTCCCTATATCCTCGTCTCATGATCCCATCCAAAGGCCTGGCTTCTGTTCAGGATCTGGGCTGGTTCTGGAAGGTAGAATGCCAGCTGACTTTGCCTGGAGCCTGGTGGTGGGCCGGGGCTTTGTGTAGGTGACATCTCCACTCCAAGCCAAGGCTCTGAGGAAGCCATTGCAGAAGCAGGAGGCTTTGAAGTTGGGTCTCACAGAGAACAGGGTGAGCTCGAGGGCACGATGGGTCTCCATCTGGAAAGCTCCCTGAGCTGGGGCCTGCTTCTTCTAGAGTCAGAGAAGCCCAAAGGCCAGGTGTAGGCACAGCTGTGTGAGGTAGGTGAGGAGGTGAGCATGGCTCACCCCGGGGCCTTGAGCTCTCTCCCTGCCTGTTTGCTTTCCACACTTAACTCTCCCCAGTGGTTCTACCCACCCATTGGTCAAGATAGCTGATGGGCCTGTTCAGGACAGCTAAGTGACCAGTTCATTTTTCCTCAGTATTTTTGGGAACTCCTGTGCAGGCATGGAGGAATAGAGAGGGCCCAAACATTAACTCTGTGCACGCTGGAGTCCAGACCAGGTTTGCCCTGTGAGGTAGTAAGCAGGGACGAGGGAAGGAGAACCTCTCTCCCCCATTATGGGGAAGAGAAAGTCCATGTCACAAGGTTGCAGATGTCTTGGCTCACCTCCACCTGGGGAATGGGGGCAACCCCACCTCCTGGTTCCCCCAATGGATGACCCCTCCCAGCCTGCCAGGGGAAATGGATGTTCAGGGGTCAGTGACCCCAGCTCCAGAGGCCTGAAGTAGAGGTGAAGGTCAGCCAGGGAGAGAATAGGGACAACCAGAAGAGAGAGGCCTTTTTCCTGAGTTTGTTTTGCTTCCACAAAGCCAGTTTGTCAAACACTTTGGGGGATGTGGAAAGTGCCTTTGAGAAATTCTTGGTTGGCTGACACCTCAAGCCTCATCTGATCCACACCTGGAGGCCACTTGGTGACCCCTTTTTGGTCACCACCAGCATTTCAGAGGGACAGATCTGTAGGCCTGGGCTTCCAGTCCCACTCCCCATGGGCTGAAATCTATGGACCGTCGCTGGCTCAGGGTGGTCCTACCATAGGTGGGGCGAGAACTCTTAGATGTTCAAGGGTGGAGGGGGTATGAAAAGGTGTCTGGCCTGATGAGAACCAGGTTTTCCTTGAATAGGTAATGAATTTCCCATCTCTTCTTTCAAGATTATCTTTCTCTTATTGGAAGTCACCTTCCTCTTCCTCTCCCTGATGATCCCTGGGAACATTCATTTCCTCTCTGGAGTCATCACCTACCTCCCTCAGATGCCTTCAGCTTCCCCCATTCTGTGTCCACAGTGGCCAGCAACAGAGGCCCTTCCAGACTGATCAGTGTCAGTCTTGGCCAGCTGGTCAGAATCAGGGGACAGGGATTCAGGGAAGCTGAATGACCCAAGGAGGAGGTCCTCAGTGAAAGTCTTGCTGTGAGAGCCCCTCCCATGGACTTTCTCTGCTTGCAGACGGATGGCATCCTATAGGTGTTGGAATCTGGGCAGGTGGTCTCAAGCTGATGGATATGAGACAGGTTGGTCTGCTGGGGGAGTCCCAGTGATTCTTGGGGAAAGAGCCTGAGAAATGGTTCTAGAGGACAAGCTCCCTGCCCAAAGCTGTGGATTTGGGTGACAGAGCTCCTGGCTTTAGGCAGCTGCACTGTGCTCTGGGAAGGAATAGGTGAAGTGGGGCTCACAGATCCAGAGGTCGAGCCACTTCATGTCCACGATGGCCTTGTCCTTGGGGATGACAGCCAAGTTCTTGTATCACAGCACTTGAAAGTGGACTTTGTGTGTTAGTTCTGTTATTTCAACTGACATTAAAATAAATGCATGCCTAATAAGATGTTTAAAATGTTCATCTGTGTACTATGTAAAATAAGCCAGTTTACCACTAACAGTTTGAGAAGCTAAAGTTTGTGAAAATTATTTTTAAAAGACTATACCAGTCACAACTTCGAATACTTAAAGCAGCTATTTGTAAAAAATAAATGTTTAATTTTGTAAATGCCTATAGACTATATGTGGGGTTTTCTAAACTAGATATTACTAGTAAGAGCAATGAGCTGTAAGTTTGATTGTATCTAATTAACATGGTTTTACAGGTAAATTAGGCCCAAATATGTGAACATTTATGTATTCTAAATAAACTTAAAATAAAATATGATGTTGATATGTGAGTTAGAAAACATACACCAAAATAAACACAAATAGACATAGATAGTGAACAGTTTACCCCACAACTGAATTAGTTCATAGTCTTGAGCAAGCTTTAGTGCTTTACTCCATTGGATAAAAATCTGTGAACCAATATCAAAATTTGGCTGCTTAGATGAATCAATCAATGATTTCATGTTTTTTAAGACTGTCCATTTTTTGCCTTGATTTCTGAGTTGAATTTGGTTATTTTATTACCTCCCCTCCAGAAGTTCCAACTACTTGACTATTAGTTGAGACATGGTGGTAACAGAGCAAAACAGTGGTCATGAAATCAGGAGAACTGCTAAAGGATCGGCACAAGCAGATTGACGTACACTAATTGGTGGCATTCAAGAATATTAAACACAGATGTATTTTCATAGGAAAGCTTAGCTGAAAGAAAACAAACAGAAATAGCTGAGCTGGCAGAGATGCTTGCAGACTGCCAATGCAGTATTACATTACTTCACAGTTTTTTACTATCAACTTAAGGGCAAACAGGGCCGCTTCAGTTTTTGCTTATGAAGACAATGGGAAAACCTTGTGCTCTAAGGAGGATGTGGCTTACGGAAGCATATTATTACAATTACATTCTCCCTGTGGGCATATGTATTAAGACCAAGTTCACCCAGCCTAAAATCAATTACTTTTGCTTATGGCAAAAAAAAAAGTCTGAGTTAAACATAATTCTCAGAGGTAGTTAGCATTCCATTGAAGGTCATTGCTTCCATCCAAGAGAGGAGTTACCCAATTTAATCAATTCTCTGAGTGCTAATCCTCAGGTAGGAAACAACTTAGATTATAAACAGGGCAATCATTAAGTATAACAATTAAGACACTGTATTTTAACTAGATAATTCACAGTTATCAGTGGTTAGCCAGAGAATTCTAGTTGTTTAAAACACTTAACTTGAGGTTTTATTCAGAAGTAAACATAAAACACGTTTACATGTTAACTTATTTCCATGCTTCTAGACTTGCTCTTCTCATATGTTTTGAACATTGCGGTCAGAGTTTTCTTTCTAAAGGAAAACCTTGGGTCACTCTCCTGTATAAAATATTCATCTGCTCTTCCATGCTTTCCCAGTGGAAGTCAAATGCCTTTACGTGGCTTAGTGGGCACTTCATGATCTGACCCCTGTTTTCTTCTCTAGCCTCATCTTTTGTGTCTGTACTTCTATTGATCTCCTCTCCCTTTTTTCCACTTGAATTCCATACTCTGGTCATTGTGAATTTCTTTTTATTTCTTCAAGCATTATATAATTTCTCACTTTTGGGCCTTAATATGGGCTGTTGCCATTGTTGGGTACTTTCTTCTGCTTCTTTCTGCACAACTCCTTTTATCATTTAGGTTTCGACATAGATATCAGTTCCACTGGACATCTTTCCCTGACTCACCAAGACTGGATTAGTATTACTTTTGCATAGACCCATAATGCTCTGTGTTATACCTGTCATAGGTTTCTCTATGCTGAACTTGCTGCATTATTTAACACTATGTCTATTTCCCCCTCTGTTGTATTCCTAGAGGCTAAGTGCTAAGCAGGTAGTTGTTGCTTAAAAAAATGTTTATTGAATGATTGCATTATTAAATGCTTAGTTAAATGAAAGTGTTTCTCAATCTTTTACTTAATACAAAAATGATTCTCAATATACCCCAGAAATTTGAAACACTTCCACCAGAAGCAATGGCTTACTTCGTGGTTTTTATGACAAATGGGAAGCATACGACGATTTCCATTATATGAGGTGTGTGTATGTGTTTGTGTGTGTGTGGCGGGGGGTTGGAGGGGTGCATTTAGTTTGAAAAGTTCCCGGGAAACTCTGATATGTTCCCCTGTTGCAATGTGGCTTCTGGACCACATTCAGTAATTTAAACAAAGAAATTTGAGCTCTTGCTAAATCAGCTACATGTTTTAATATGCTTTGGAAGTCTTTGCTCAAAACCTTGGGGAGGAAAAAAAAAGACATTAGCATTTGGCTGTTACAAAAAAAGAAGAAAATGGTTAACCCATTACCTGTGCCGCCACTTCCCCAGCCTGATTTTAATAGTATCATTTGTCATCTGGGAATTCTTTTACTTTCCATTAATGTGAGATCTGAGGATACTACTATTAACGGCTCCTCCAAGAGCATGACTTAGCTGTACTAGTTCCCTGCTAAAGTTTCTGTGTAATGGGTATATGGAGGTGTTAGTTCCAAGATTCACCTAGATAGCATGAATTTTAAACTGCACATAGTAATCCTGTCTTAGGCAGCTACTGTCTGTTTTTCTAGCTATAGTCCATTAAAACATTTGGCCAATGTATTCATATTATAAATTGAAATAAGGTATGGAATTAGAAAGTAAGATGTTTAGAAAGAAAAAACAAAGAGTGACTTTTGGAATCTTGAACCTGTAGGGCTAAAATGGGAGCTTCAGAATTCTCTTACAATAGTGAAGAATTGGCATCCACTGTCTTAATCCTAGGTGGGATTTACTGAAGTATTTGGGAAAACATATAGGTAAAATGGTACTAATGAACTATTTAAAAATTTTTTTGCATCCTGTATCTTAGAGAAAGAATGCCTTTAGAGAAGAACTTACTTTTTGAGAACAGATCATTGAGGAAAAATGATGGATTAGTCAATTAGTAGCATTGTGATAGGAGGTTCACCTCTTGGAAAAGCAAATTTGAGTCCTACATCACACAGCATAAATTGATGACTTTAATGCCAAAAAAAAATTTTTATAGTACTAAAGGAAAATATAAGTAATTTGTATAACTCTTGCTATTAGTAAGTCATTTTGAAACAACACCAAAAACCAAAACCATCATGAACCTCTGTAGCAAAAGTTACCACCAAATGTTTTATATATCCATATATATATATATATTTACAGACACTTATATATGTTTACATACATGAACATACCTATATTTGACAATGGGGAAAGTGTTTGAAAAATACATGCCTAGCAAAGATTTTTCTTGATTTGTAATGAAATGTCATGAATAAAAAGGAAATAAAAATGAAGATATTTATGTCAAAGGGACAAATAGGCATTTCAACATGCAAAATAACAATAACAGCAAACATGAAAATGTTCAAAACCACTAGCAAAGTAAAAACATCCATTATAGAAAATAACATGTAATTCACATCCGTTTTTTTTTGCAAAGGCCAAAATGTTTTGTAATACTCCATGATATTAAAGGTATAGGGAAAAATATACTTATACATTGATACCCTTAAAAATACTTTATTCTTTTGGTATTGAAATTTTGCCTCCAGAATTTATTGTACTGATGAAAGTAAATCAATGAAATGCTAAAGATGCATGTGCAAAGATGCTAATGTAACTCCAAAATGTTAAGTTCCATGGGAGCAGGGAATTAGTTTTATTCTGTCTTATGTAAAATATTTAGAACAGAGTCTGGCATATGGTAGGTGCTTAATAAGTATTTGTTTTTGTTGTACTTGTAATAATAATAAAAAGCAATCTAAATGTGTAATAATATAGAAATGGTTACATAAGTTAGAGTATATTCAATAAATGAAATTTTATGCAGTTATTTAAAAGAAAGATATGAAAAAAAGTGTTATGTAAGGACCTTCATTATATATTAAGTATATAGACATATTTTAAGAAGCAGGCAACTTTATGCTGACTATGGTCTTGTTTTTTGTAAATTTTTCTTTTAAGATGACATACACTGAAATGTTAACCATAGTGTGATATCATGTAATATTTATTATATTTTCTAATGTTATATTGCTAGGTATTACTTGCAAATAAAATAATAAGATGAATTAGTAAAATATTCATGCTAATAATTCTCTACAGCTTACAGAGCACATTTCATGCCCATTTTGTGGCTAAAGGCTTCTATAATCTTATTGCCATTGTACTTTGCCTTTTAATCAACTACTTTCTTTTTATGCATTCTTTGTTCTAGGCAATCTGAACCCCTAAACTACCTAAAGAAACTTCATTTTATTATATCTATTTTAATATTACTTCAAATGTTCTCTTTTTTGAAAACTCCTTACCTTTAGTTCTGCTGAAATTCTTTCATTTGTCCAAGTTGTGTCTCAATAATGCCTTCAGGTTTTGGAAGAAAACATAATTTTTAATTTAATTTTTTTCAGTCTTCCAATTATTTTGTATCTCTTTTATGACATTACCAAAACATCTTGAAAATAGCAGATTTTTTAAGTTACTAAGCTGAGATGTTTTCAGAAAAAGCTCAATTACAATCTTATTATATAGAAGAAAAAAGGAGGAAAAGATAATGTTTATAATTAGCTTAAAACTCTGTGACGTAATTTCAAAATATTTTGCAAGTTTTTATTTCACTTGCCAAATAGAGTTTATGTGTATATTTTAAAATCTAAGTAATTCGAGTCTAGAGCATTGGAATGAGGGCTTTTTTAAATCACTGTTTTATTCATTCTAGGTCATTGTGTTGTCTTAATTTATAGTAATTAATATATATCAGTGATCTTATCAGATCACAGATGCAGGAGTCAGAGAAAATGTAATTTTGAAGTTAGCCTGAGTAAGAGATTTGGAACTGATATATGCCCACAGAAGTTTTGTGATTTTCTCTTAGAAATATTGCAAATCTTTTTGAGCTGATCCATTCAAGACTTTAAGATGAGAAAGTTTAGATAAGCATCTCAGGAATTATGACTATGGTTTTTCAAATGTGGCAGGTGTGGAGCACTTTATTTTGGCTTTCATGCAGAATCTTAATCCATGCAGGAAGTATGCCACTTTATCTGTCTCAGTCATTAGTTGTCCTGATGCCACTAAGCCGGGAGATCCAAATGCAATCACGGATAGCACACACCGGTTTAATACCTAACGGCTCTTGTCCTGGTGGTCATTTGAAGGTAGGGTGGCTCTAAATGCATCCTTATTTCCTGGGCAAGTCACTGTCAGGTTGGCAGATTTCCTCAGGAGACACTCGCCTGACATGGCTTCTGTGTCCTGTGTCCTTCCACTCCTCCACTGAGGAACAGGCGTTCAGCTGCGAGCTCCCTGTCACCCCAGCTGGACCCTCAAAGTACTCTGAACTCACTGTACTCAGATGCTCCTGGACTGGCTTTTATTTCTGGTTTTTCCAAGAATACCCAAGGAAACATCTGTTAGACTTGGGTTTATGAAGGAGTCGAAGCAAAACAGTCTGTTTCACAGTTAAAAACAGGAAGTCTCACGATGAGTTACTCCAGTTCTCTGAGCTGGAGAGAAATAGGGCTCATTCATTTTGAAGGCCTGTTTGCTCAGATCTCATTTCAGTGCTTACGCGGCTGCCCCAACTGTCCTAAGGTATGAACAGGGGAGTAAACTACAGCCCAGGGAAAGGGTTGAGTGCAGCTGTCCTGTAGAGAGCAGGCCTTGTTCTTTATCATCAACAGTAACAACCATAGCAACAAGCGCCACCACTCAAAAAAGGGCATTTTCCATTATTTACTTATACCCACAATGCATGTGTAGTTCGGTTGCGCATTTCCTAGAGAAGACCATTAAGATGCTTTCAGTCCATTTTTTGATGTTGCTCATGTTCTTGTACTGTAATGGTACTGATGTGATCACGAATATTTAAAAAATGTATTTGCCTTTTTAATTTTGTTTTCAAAGCTCAACATTTTATCAGTTTAGGAAAATCTTTTAGGGTTTTATTTATTTGTTTTCAGATGAAGACAATGTGTGCTGGTAGCATTCATTACTGTTTTTCTCTTTCAGATCCCAATTTCCACTCATTATTAGAGAGCTGAATTTTAAATCAAAGATTGTAGACAAGAGATGTGCAACCTGAATAAAACATTTCCAGAAGAGCCTGAATAATGGTCCTGGCTAAAGGGAACTGAAATGTTCTTGAATTGTAAATGGAAAAAATTCAGGTGTGTGTATTCAAGAGCACATGTACTAAGAAGTTAGTCATTATTATTCTTCGTGTTATTTAACACTTAAGGGGCCCTAATAGTATTTTTAGTTTAGAGTTGAACAGAAGTGGTTTGATAAGTGATTTCCCATCTTAATTGTGGAGATTCTGCCATCATTCTCTGTGCAGAGAGAGACAGCATTGATAAACAACTTCAGAATAGGTGGACTGTTAATGCAGTACTATAACTCAAGCAAAATAATTAGTTCAGACAAACACGGCCATTAACAATATCAACTGGCACTTCTTTCTCTTATGGAATTTCTGTATAGCTGGACATTCAGAAGTTAGTGAACACATTTGTTGGACTAATACAAAGTTACTGAGAAATTGTGGAAGGACATAAAGGTAGATTGAGGAGGATTAAAGATTAAAGTTAATCTCTGACCTCATGGATTTTGTGTTCCATAGATAAAAGTAATGGAATGTCTTTTCTTCTTTGTCTAGTATCAACAACACAGAATAAAGACTGATGGCTACTTTTTGAGAAATTCTCTGTGGTATTTAATTCTGAAAAACCATGATAGAAAAATTTCTGAAGTAACAAATATTATAGTCTGGAGGAAATAGAAAACAATAGAGTTTATTCCTACGATAATTAAATGTTAGATGAAATTGAGGAATTTAGATATATATCATGATAGAATCTATAAGAATGACTACATGCTTCTATATGTAAATTTATGTGCCAGTTATTTTATATACACAAAGGTAAAAGATAGTCCCACCATCTAAGAAGAAACAAAATATCTACCAATAATTATAATGCAGGGGACACTGAATTCTAAGCCAAGAAGGATATTCTCTAGGCATTAGGGAGCTGTTAAAAAATTTTGAGCAGTTGAATGACATGTCCAGAATTGCATTTTATGAAGATTAACCTGATGGCATTTTCAGGATTGATTAGTGTGAAGCCTGTATTGTGACAGAACAGATTGTAGTAATGCAAGTCTGAAGTATGGTGGTGGCAATGAGAATAGAAAGGAAGAAATTGATTTGAAAGATCCATGACAGTGGAACTACAGGACTTGATTATTAAATATGGGACCTGAAGTAGGGAGATATCAGAGATGACCCCAGACACTTTGAGCCAGGATGAGAAAGCAGGTATAGAAGAGAAAGAATGTCCTGATTGTCAGTGGTTTATTTTTATCTCCTGGATGCTGTAAATCATGTAATCGATTGCATTCTACAAATCTTATGTTCAAATCTGTGTTGCACATCTACTTAGCATACCATGTCATCCTGGCACCTATATCTAAACTATAGTTGACTAGACTAAGAGAATGCAAAATAAAATTGCCTTTAAAAAAATTAAACCTCAGTAAATAAAAATTTTCATAAAAATTCACTTCCAAAATAAACTTCACCAATCTGAGTTAGAAATTTGCTTTAAATTTATCCATCCGATTGAAACCAAAGCACTAAACACACACACACACACACACACACACACACACACACACACACTAGTAGGTAACTTTTCTCTAGAATCACTTTTAGTTATTCAGGAAATCTGCTGAAGTGGGGTAATATGCTGAGTCAGATTCTCCTAGAAGTTTTATATTATGCAATGTGCATTTCTTTTAAAAGTTTTTAAAACAACCCCTTACTGACTTGAAATTTAATGTATCTTAAACTTAGATTCTCCTTTGTATTTTTAGCAAATCTTAGCCAAACACTGTGTAACTGTTTGGCATGTTCACAAATTACCAAGGTCCTGAAGGACATGTATGTCTACTCTCTATGCACATATTGAGAGCATGGAGCTTAAATAGATGCTTTATACATGCAGTATCCCCTAGGCTCATTAAAATGGTCCAGAGAAGTGGGATGTAATAATTCCAATAAACTGCTTTGCTTAAGGGGATTGGAACTATTCTGTGTAGAACTATTTGCATGCAGTTTAAAATTTTTATGTGGATATATACAACCATTCTATAGAAAAATAAAAACATGATTGCCAAAGCCGCTGTTGGTAAGGTACTACTGTACTAACTTCATTCATGACTTCAAATACATTACATGTGTCATTTTCGTGTTTTAAATTTCTCATCTTTATTTAAAACTTTATTTGCTTTTATACTATGTGTTTTTGTAATCTCATATACCATTTAGGTGACATTCTCAAACTGTAGAAGTATCATGATGGTACATAAAGCCAGTGGACAAGTGTCACAATCTTCATGGAAAGTGAAAATGTTGCTGCATTTTTTTTGAAGAGGCTTCAAAATTTTAGCCTTAAAATAAACATTTACTGTTGCTGTTGTTTTTGAGTAAAGGCAGCAGTCACAGGAATTTAAGTGAAAAAGCTCAAAATTGCAAACAGAAGTCAGGTTTGCAGCAGGCAGCTTTATA
>JAVSCE010010003.1:0-36028 GCA_032199065.1 Smutsia gigantea
ATTTAAAAAATCAGAAGGAGTTCTGGATTGGTCAGAAGCTTTTTCCTTCATTTTTCCCAAGATCAGAACTATTATAGCTGTAGAGCAACAATAATTTTATTAAGTTTATTTCCATGATTTCCTTCATTTTGAAAAAAAATCTTTCATTTAACTCAATTTTTGGCAGTTTGTGACCAAGATAAAGACATCATGACTAATCTTTTTGGGAAGGAGTGGAAGACTAGGGAAAATTAAGTGCCTTCGACACTGTCATCTGATTAGATTCACCACTGATAAGACAGAAAGTCTATGTGTTTACACTTGTGTACATTCTTGGTAATCCACTGCTAATGCTCCTGTGCTAAGCATGCTTCCTGTCTGGTCTCAGTGCCCTAGCTGCAAAGTACTACATGGGCAACTGCTTCTTTTACTTTCCCTGAAGGTCACATTTGCAATGGTGGGACTCCATTACTGGGAAGAAAAAAACTAGCTGTGTTTTCAAATGCAATGGTGTTTGCTCTCATTTTTCACAAAAGCAAATGATCTAAATTCTGAGGCTTGTGGGAGATGCACTTGGGTTTCATTATGGCCAGTGTACAGGTGCATCCATGCAATCTGTCTTTTTTATAAAGATGTGCGGTCCATCACAGAGCAATGGCACTAATGAGCCTTCCAAACAACCAGGGTCACACTTTTTAATAAGGATTGGAAAATGAGACCTACAAGTTCCTGTCTGTCAGAGAGAAAAAGGAATGTAGAGATCTGTAAAGTCCTGCCTCATGTGAATTGGTACTTGCCTTTTCAATGATATGTTTGCTAGTAAAGTATACAAAGATACCTTAGCAGATACTGGGGAGAGCCCTAGGGTCTTCTGGTTTACAGCAAGTCATCACAAAAAATCTGAGCTTGGGGTGGGATGAAGTAAGGGTAAAAGGAAGTAAAAGCTGTTGTGCAGTGTTTTGTTTTTCTAAAGACTCCTTTATCCCCAGAATAATAAACCATAATTTTGACTGCAAGAATTTCAGGCATTCTGTAGCATCTGCCTAAATATATACCAGAATGAACTACAGCTGACTTAACCTGATAATTAATTGTTTGTCAATAGAATGGGGCTTTAAAAATACAGGGATATGAGACACCCAGCAATCAAAGGATCATTAGACCAGATGAAAAATAGTAATCAGAAGGGGACCACATTGCCAGCACCCGATTTAATCCTTGTTTTGAAGACAGTCTCGATCTTAGCTTAAATGCTTTGGGGCAAACTCTGTCAGAGAAATGTGATTTGGATGCCTAACATTTCATATAAAGGCTGTAGGTTGTCCAATCTGACAAATGGAGAAGAATATTAAAAGAAACAAACACAGAGTCAAATCCCTTTAGAGATCAGAAACTAGCATTACATCCCTTTACTGATAATCAAAATATGGTCTTAGGAGCTCAGAAAGCCCCTGAGCGTGCTGCAGGGTAACTCTAACCAGTCTCAATTACGGATCTGTATTATCCTTTAAGGTTAGTTCCTAGGTCAGGAGTAGGAAGTTGCAATTGTTTTTTGCTTCTATGTTGGGAAACATGAAAAACAAAACAAAAAAAATGTGTGCAGTATTTTTAATGGCCTAAATATGAAGTACTTTATATGATGAATATTAAAGGTAACCATTTCTTGTTTCCTTTCATCTGAGCCTAATTCAAGAAGGGGGTAATGTGATTATGTTTTTTGTATAGGAAGGAGCAGAATTTCTGGATAATCTTATGCTCAGCTTGATTGCTTTATTGATAAGCAAGGAGAACATGTAAATGTATATTTTATGAGTAATGCATTTATTAAGCAGAGACTGTACATAATGCATTAGGCTTTATGTGAATTGCGTTGGATTTATCTTTCTTTTAGAGCATATTTTAAAAATGTTTTACTGCATCTATTATAACTCCTTTATAGCTAGGGTGTTACTCCATGGTAATAGTGGTATAGCATCTCAGAGAAACTTGTAAGATGCTGTTCAAGGGAAAAAAGGTCACTCAGGCATGCACAATCAATAATCAATAGCTCCAGCCTCCCCATTTCCCCATTTTCCCTTGAACAATGCTTCTCTTTCTCCCCTAGTCTTCTAGTCAAGTTCATGGGTAAATCTGTGAAGAAAATAGAATGATTATAAATTAATAGCAGAACAAAAAAACATCTAAAAATGATTTGTAGAGAGAGAGTCAAATTCTCATCTGATACAAGTAGCATAAAGCTTGAAGGCGTGCCGTGCTCTGACAAAGTGAAGCTCCTGGTGGCTTTGTCAGGAGCAAACAACTTCCACAGCCAGCCTTAAAGTGGGGACCGTTGTGGAAATTATGCACTAGCCACCTACTTTCCCTTAATCACTGCGTGCCTATTAGCTAACATATGAGCTCTAAATTTAAATTCATTCATAAGAATAAAGCCTTTGGAGATTTTTCAGTTTTATAAACTTCTAATTACAACGTCTCCTATATATTCTCAGATCTGGCATAATGTTTGTCAGTTTGGGCATTAACGTGACCACGCAGCTTTATCATCTGCAGCATGAAAAAAGCCATATCCTTTAATGCTGAAATAATCTAAATGGAATAATATGACTCATCCTCCCAATAAAAATTCTCAGCTGTTGGAGGTTTATCATAGTATAGAGGAGTAGTAGAGCCTCCATTTGGATTAAGTTTCTGTAACTGGAATGTGCAAAGCTTCCCTAATTTTTTTCCTGGCTTTGCTATTTATGAGAAGTAGATTGCATATAAAGAAAGTTTAAAAGTGTTTAAAACAATCCGAATTACACCATAATTTGAGTTGAAATGCTCAGCATCATCTATTTGCTGAATAAAGCAATATTAAAGTCACCTTACAATCACACTTTCCTCACCAATCTGACCCAAAGGTATCTAAACACTGTGAGACACCATATTACCCCCATATGGGGTCATATGCAATTTAATACAAAGAGATGTCTGGAATCAGATGTCTGATAGCAAGATTCTGAGTTGTTTCTTTTATCTGCTTTTCTTCCCTCCTCTTCCTTAGGGTAAATTCTGACTGAGGTTGGCATTGTGTTTTCCTGTATATAGGAAATTGATTGGTAGGGGAGGACATGTCACCATTCAGAAAGGAAAGATGTCAGCTATTTCCAACACTGTTTCTATAACTATTTCTAGATCCTTTTGGTAATGCCCGCATGATAGGACGTCAGATTATTCAGAGGCCTGGCTGTTGTCAGCATGTTTCCAATACTTTAAATCCCATAGGGGTCAACACTGCCTGTTCTGCTGACCACTATACTGCCACTGGCTGGCTGGCGTAGTGACTGCACATGTTAGGTGCTTAATGCATATTTATGGAAATGTATGAATGAATGAATGGTGTAGCTGTTCTTTGCCATAATTTTCTTGACCCAGGGTAATTGCCTAGAGTGGACATCTCTGTTCCAGTTACTATGATTGTGTAACAAACCCAAAACTTTAAAACCCAAAGTGATTTAAACCAACATTTATTTTGTTTACATAACAAGAATAAGTAGTCTGGGCAGGGCTGGGTGAGGACACTTCATTTCCTTCCGATTCCGCATGGCTGAGGCGTCCAGTGGTCAGTGCCAGGCTCCTCTGATGGCTTCTGATTCCTGTGTTTGAAGTCTGGCCTGGGAACACTCAAATTGCTGAGGATGAGAACAGCTGGGGTTCCTTGAGCATTTCACTCCATCTATGTGGTCTCTGCCCAATCAAACCTTCATTATAGTTAGACTCTTACAGAAGCTTCAAAGGCTTGTGTCTCAAGAAATAGAAGCTGAATTGTCTTTTGTGCGTTGGCCTGGGAAGTCACATAGGATCATTTCTGCTTTCCTCTATTTGTGGAGGCAGTTACAAAGGTATACCCAGGTTAAAGGGGAAGACACAGACCCCACTTCTTGATGGAGGAGCATGACCATCATATTCTAAGAAGAGCATGTGGAATGGGCAATGTATGGGTGTGGCCATTTTTGGAAAAATATTGTCACAATTCTCAACCTCGTGTTATTCTTTTACTTGGAGAGTATAGGAAGATTCTTAATCAGAAATGAAAAAGCATAAGCAAATAACAATCTTATTATTTTTATAAGATGATTTAGTAAATGGGCCAATTAGAGTTTCTCATTTCATGTTTTTAGGGAGATGCATGATTACTTACATTCTACAAACCCTGAAAATTTTTAATTTTTAGTAAATTAAACCAGTTTTTAGAAGAATGGAAAAAAATGGAATAAAAGCATTTACAATCTACTTGTTTTATTATCCGAAGAACATGAAGTACAGTATTTATCTGAAGAACATGAAAATTTGATGGCAAACTTCAGGCCTGTTTTCTACTATATTATTTGCCATGTTTCAGTCTAGTCCTTGAAAATATCTCATAGCCCTGTGATAGTATGCATTCTTATTATATCACTGGCTTTTACATAGATCAAATTGTGCTTAAGTAAGTGATGTTCCTCTACCCACTGCACAGGGTGGAAACGGTGCTCAGAGAGCTTAAAGAGTTTTCCAGGCTCCATCCCTGGTACCCCACTCCAGCTCCCAGGCTCCATCCCCGGTACGCCGCGCCGGCCTCAGGCTCCATCCCTCGCGCCTCGCACGCCCCGCTCACCTTCTGGAGCTTCCGCTGCTGCACAATGCGCGCCTTCTTGGGGGCGATAACACGACCTGGAGAGAGACGATGCGCTCGCGTGAGGCAGGGGAGTTGCGGACCCACCTCATCCCCCAGCCCTACCTCACTTGCCGGTGCGGCTCGCTCCTTACCACCCTTCCTCGGGCCCCGGTTCCGTTCGGAGGCCGTTGCTGCCTTGCTTTTTGCCGGCTTCTGCGCCTGGAATTTGCGCTGTCCCTGCGCCATGATGAGGAACGCGCCGGAGGAGGCGGGACTGCAAAGATGCCGCCGGAAGGCGCAGGGCACGATGGGTCACGGTGAGGCGCAAGGGCTCACGGAATACAACGTGGCAGCGTTAAAGGGACAGGCCCCCCACAAGTAATCTACCACAGGTGGTTAAGTGAAGGTCATGAAGATAAGCCAGCATTTGCTGGGCGCATGTTTGTTCTGTAAAACTTCGACTTTTTATACGTAAAATTCAGTCTAGGATTAGGGTGAGGTAAGTGTGGCACTCACTGGGTACCCCAAATTCAGTAATCAAGATCAATAGTATCGTCAACATTTAAAAATCATCAGACCACAGCCTGCAGACTGGCCGTCTAATGTTGTAAACAAAGCTTTACTGGAACAAGGGAGGGGGTATCGGGGTGAGGGGAGCAGGGTCAAGTTGAGTAAGTGCAAAGTTCTATTCTATTTAATATTTCAGTATTTTGTTCCTTATGGATTTTTTTGCAGTAATTTTGATTAAAAAAATATTGCACAAATCTATTTCTTATCTTGATTACTGAGCTTTTTGGACCTGAGACTATCGTTCCTACTTTATGCACAAGGACAAACGTGTGCAGAGGCTGAAATGACTTGGCTAAGGTCACAGATCAGAGAAAGTGGCAGAACTGGGATTTGAATTTGGGCAGCGTGGCTCCAGCTGCTGTGCTCTTAAAAGCCAAGCAAAGGCTCTGGTTACTTTCCCTACTCTAGGAAGAAGTGTGGTTGGGGGAAGAAGAAGGTCAGCTTTGAGGCAGGCCATTTAATACGGTTTATTATAAAACCTAGGGGAGCAGGGACAAGGTATAGAGAGTCAGGCTGATTACTTCTGGGGTCTGTCTAGGGTCCCCACCCTCAGGAGATGGTGGCACTTAGGGCTTCCCGGAGCTCTTCAGGGGCAAAGACGCCCAGCTCCGTGATGATGCCGCCGGTGATGAGGTCGTGGGGGGTGACGTCGAAGGCAGGATTCCAAACCCCAATCCCTGTAGGGCACACGGGAGAGGCAAGAAGGCAGGTATTAGTTTCATGTACGTTTTCAAGTTGTTGTCACCTATTTCCTCATGCTAGTTCTTGGAGTTGGGGAATCCTTGGGAATCTGGGTAGGCATACCTCAAAAGTGAATGAAGACATGGACTCTGACATCCACTATTCTTGAGTTGTCATTATCCAGGAAGGTTTCTAAGTCTTATATCTGTATGTCTCACTTTTGCCTGCACCCAGGAGCTCTTTAAGAACCTCCAAGAATCCACGTCAAGGGCTTTGCAAAGGTTGTACCCTCTGCCTCAGACACACACAGGCTCACTGATTCATTTCCTTAAGGACTTTGCTCAAATGTCATTTTTTCATAAGACTTCTCTGATCACCCTGTCTAAACCCCACTGCACGGAAGCCTCCCATTATCTTTCCTTGTCTTGTTTATTTCTCTTCAGCCCTTTCTCCTTCTAACACACACTGTGATTTTGTCTATCTTTTTGTCTGTCAGCTCCATGAGGGCGGGATTTTTGTCTTTCTTCACTCCTGTATCTCTGGAACCTAGCTTCGATCAGGCGTTCAAAAATATTTGCAGAATGATTAATAATCTTTCACACAAGAAGGTACAAACTGGTGACCTGTAACTGCTTTCCATGGCTCACTTTTTTAAAACGACTGAATTAGCTGCCAGCTTGCAAAATGTGAGAGATTTCATATTTAAAAATACATAAGGCTTCTCTTGGAAAAATCCCAGGACAGACCCATCCCTGTGGGGTCTGCATTCCTGTGCCCAGTGCCCAGAGCAGAGTATTGGGGCCCAATGGGGCCCACAGAACGCACTTGGCCTGTATCCCTCATCCTTGTAATCTGTCTGTCCCCAGTTTTATTTTGTGTTGGGGGGGGTGCTGACTCTGCTTTACACGGTCTTACGGATTTTGACCAGTGCTAATATGCCTCCAGGTGGGCAGGGGCGCCAAAAACAAATGAGGGGAAAAAAAAAAAGTCAAAGTGAATGTATCTATGTTTAAAAAGTTGCAAGGAATCACAGCAGGAAACCAGAGTATTAGAACTTCCCTCCCCTTAATGTTATTTTTACTTTGACTCTGTACTTGGACTATGGAGTGGCAGCCCTGTAATATTTAAGTGCTTAAGGGATTTTAACAGGTCCTTTCTGTAAAGGTTTTCAATCATAATTAATTAATTCATGAGCAGTAACTGAGGGCCAGGCACTGTTCTCCATGGCACGTAGGTTAATTCACTGAACGCCCTGAGGTTTATGAGATAGGTCATGGTAATAACACATCTTATAGGCATGAACACCGGGGCTCTTAGAGACCAGAGAACGTAGGCAGCCTGCTCACAGCTGCAAAGCCAGGCAGTGTACAGAACCCGAGAAACACCAGGGTAACTTTACAGGGACTTGGCTAGGCATATCTGTATTTCGTCTTTAGGTGAGCAAACCGAGGTGGAGAATAGTAAGCCAATTTGCTCAAAGTCTCCTAACTTATTAGTTGTACCTGCTGACCTTAAACCTGACCCCCAAGATGCTTCCATTCCAAGAAATGGATCGAAGGAGGTGCTTATGCCCCAGAAGGCTGATGACTCCTCAAATGCCACCTGCTCCCTATGAAGATGCTATGGTTGCCTACACGGAGGTGCCCCAGGCACCGTGGTGCCCCCCCTAGTGGATGCAGCTTACCAGGCGCTGCAATTCGGACCCCGTTGACATCTGTCAGCTCCTGGCCTGGGCGCTCCTCGATGACAATTTCCTGGCCCGTCTCCAGATGGAGGTCGCACGAGGAGCTCGGGGCAGCCACGTAGAAGGGGATGCCATGGTGTTTGGCAGCGATGGCCAGCTGGTAGGTCCCCACCTTGTTGGCTGTGTCACCGTTGGCAACCACACGGTCGGCTCCCACGACGACAGCTGGGGAGTAAGATGTCAGGGTCACATGGCCCTGTGTGCCTGCAATGCTGCCCGCCGGCACCCCCCCAACTGACCTGACACGCCCCGGTGGGCCATAGCAGCTGCTGCCATGCTGTCAGCAATGAGGGTGGCAGGGATTTGCTCATAGACCAGCTCGAATGCTGTCAGCCGGGCTCCCTGGTTGTAGGGCCGGGTTTCTGTGCAGAAGGCATGACCCAGACGTCCCAGGTTGTGCAGCGAGCGGATCACACCTGCAGGGCCCAGCCCACCAGGAGAAGGTCAGGATGAGATGGGAAGGGACAGATGGGCAGGGTGGCCCATTGGTTAGTTGGCGTGATTCTCCAAAGACTCGCCAGGCACTGTCCCACCTCTGGTCCCTTGCAGCGGCTGTTCCCTCTGCTCGGTACATGTGTACTTGAACACTTTCTTAGTGAGGCCTTCCCTAACCCCTCAACATCCCATAGCAACTCCCATGCCTTTGATTTCTTCCCCAGCTCTTTTTCCTTAGCATTTACCACCGTCGAACACATTATGCATAGTTAGTGACTTGCTTCTGTTCACTTCTCCACCTTTCTTGTTTCTGAGGGAAGAGATTTTGTCTCCTTTGTTCACTGGTGGATCCCCAGTATCTAGAAATGTGCCCGGCACACAGTAGGTGCTTAGTAATGTTTGTTGAGTGAATAAAGGCATGAAGAGAGGGGCACACAGCAGGTGGTTAGTAAGGGTTGCATGAATAAAGGAATGCATGCAAGCATGACTAGTAGGGCACACAGTGGGTGCTTGATAAATGTTCGTTGAGTGAAGGAATGAATGTCTTGCCATCAAGGCCTCAGTTCCTAAGCACAAAAGAGGGGCCCAAGCAGGTAGGGAAATCTGGAGAATTTAGCGTCAAGTGGAATCTGTGCCCTTGATCCCAGAACCTGTTCCCTTTCTCCTGGTCAGAGCTACCCCAATCATTCTTTGGGGAGTTACCTCCTTCCCTTCAGTCCCCTTGGAGTCTACTTCCTGCCCACTCTGTAGGCACATGGGTCAAGCTGGGTCCATTGAGTGGCTGATCCTGGATGGGTAGGTGGCCCCATCAGAGCTCCAGAGATACAGAGACTTTTCAGGCACTGCTGGGTCTTTTCCTCATGATTTGAACCCCAGCAGCCCCCCTGCCGACCTATGGAGCATGAGAATGATGCCACCATAGAGGAGGGTAGAGCTTAGGGAGAGGGACAGATGGATCCTAATGCTACTACTTAAGCTCCTGTATCCAGCCATACCTGAAGCCAACCCTAAGTGTTTCTGTACAAGAACTAATACATTCATTTTTTTTTTTTTGGGTAAAGTGGTTTGAATTTCTTTCTCTTGCATCTAAGAAGGGCCCTCTCCTACCCCCGTGGATACCCACTCACCCAGGGCTGTGCCATAGCCAGCAGTGGCCAGGGCGCCAGTATTACAGTGGGTCAGCACAGTCACCTTGCCACCCCCAGGGGCTGTCCGCTCCAGGAGGTGGTGGGCTCCCAGGTCCCCGATGCTCCGATTGTCCCTGAGGTCTTTCTCCAGCATGTCCTCGGCATAGCGGATCACTCTGGGGGTAGACAAGGGGCTCTCAGCACCAGCCACGAGGCCTTGGGACCCGGGCTAGCCCCTCCACCCTCAAAGCCTTTCGAGGCTGTGGGGCCTGCATCCTCTGCTGTTACTACCTGTTATGCCACTCGCTCATGCATAACATGTTTACTGAGCACCTCGTGTATGCCAGGTGCTGGGAGGCACAGCAGTGAACAAGACAAAAATCTCTGACCCTGTGGAGCTGACTGGGATGGGGGGACAGACGATAAAGTGTGTGTGTGGGGAAACAGAGCAGCTAATAAAGTGAAGGAAAAGGCAGAGAGCAGGGGACGAGCTGTATTACATGGGGGGCAGGGAAGCCAGAAACTCTGAGGGACAGGGATTTAGCTCTGTGGATACCAGGCCTGTAGAAATGGCATGTACAAAGGCCCTGAGGCAGGAGTGCGCCTAGTGGGATAAGAAACATGTAGGGTAATGGTGTAGTTGCAGTGGAGTCAGGGGAGTGGGAAAAGAGAGTAGGGAAGGGGTGAGGGCAGGAACAAAACTCAAAAGCAAAAACCAGGAGAATGACATGGCTCTGAAAAGGACCTCCAAGGGCAGACAGGTCTGGGCATGATCAGGGGAGGGACTGAATGCAAGGATTTCGGGCCTGGGCTGCCTGGTGTGGATTCCTAGCTCTGCCCGTGTGGCCTTGGACCAAGCCTGCCCTGCCTCTGCCTCGCCATCTGCTAAACGGGTTACAGTACAAAAAAAATGAGTTAACAGTCTCCTCTTACAGCAGCGCCGTGCACGAGGGCCCCCTACCTCTCGCGGACCGCCTCCTCCGTGGCGCCTTCGCGCTCCGCCTCGAGGGCTGCAGCGTCGGCTAGGTCGCGGGCGGCGCGGGCCATGTTGACGGCGGTGGGCCGGGCGCTGACGAGGAAGCTCAGCGCATCGCGCACGAAGGCCAAGAGCGCGGCGAGCCCCGGTCCCCCGGCGCCCTCCTGCAGTTCCACGGAGAGGCTGAGGCAGCCCACAAGCGCGATGGCGGGGGCGCCGCGCACCTGGACGCGAGGGATTGGGGCTTTAGGGGCCGCGGGCGTGGGTGCCCTCCACCTAGGCCCCGCCGCGCGGCCCCACCTTCATGGCGTGGATGGCCTCCCAGGCCTGGCGCACCGAGCCCACCGCCTCGTAGTGGCTCTGTTGGGGCAGCAGCAGCTGGTTGAGGATCTGCAGCGAACCCCGCGAGTAGCGGATCGCCTCCAGGGACATGGTTTCGCCGCCGGGCTCACAGCCTACGTGCTGGCTCAGCGGGAAGCAACCGGAGAGCGTGGAGGGGCGGGGCCGCAGCCTGAAGGAAGCGCATGGGCACATCAACCCCTCTGGTACTTCCGTCCACGATGCGGGTCCTAACCCACCTCCCTGACCAGCCCAGTATAGCTACCCTCCTCCCTCGGAACCACAAAGGTGGCACCATTTATAGGGCAACTCCTAGATGCCAGGCCCTGTGTTTAGCGTTAGGCTGATTAGAGGGGGGGTTATACATAGCACGACCCCCAAATTCCAAATGGGCACCCGCAGATGGCAGAGTTCACCAGCCAGAGCGCTGCTGGTGGCCTCATGCACAGAAAGGCTCTAACTGGGATTCCAAGAACGGGTTTGTACTGCTGCCCTGAGACCTTCCTACTCCGATGGGAAGCAAAGGCTGGTGGGCTGCGGGCAGCCACCGGGGCCACTACCTCCAGAGAGACAAAACGAACCGTGAATTCAGCTGCAACCTCAGCCTCTGGGCCGCGTGTTTTGGTCACTGCTGTATCCCAGTGGGGAGGACATGCCTGGCAAGCTGCAAGTGTCCTATCAGTATTTGTGTAATGCATCCTTTGCCAAAGTTCAGGGGAAAGTGTTAAACAATGTCTCCCGATGGATTTGTCACTGTTTGGGGGCCATTTTCTGCTGTTTACCAGTTGTCTTCAAAAGAAGCAACATTCCTTTCTCATGAAGGCATCCCCACGGGCTGGGAGTAATGAGCAGCCCACACCTGCATGTTCCAGCCTGGCCATGTCTGGCATAGATCTTGTACCCTTGTGTGCCCCCAGCCCTGGTCTTCCCTGCATGGTTCCTGCTGCCTGGTCCCCTTTCTACCATTCATACACAACCTGCGTTGCCTTCTCCAGGAAGTCTGCCCAGATTGCAGGCCAACCTGAGCGATGTCATGCTGGATGGGGACCATGGTTGGGGTCACAGCTACAGACCCAGAATCACCATAATGCCGAGAGGCCTGCCAAACCTGGTTGGGAGCTAGGGTGGGAAAGGACAGTCCCTGGACCCGTCTAGTAACTGGAGGCAGGGGTAAAGAAGCAGCGCTTTAATGTCGGGATGGCAGGGGTCCTACAAGGCGCAAATACTCTCTCCAGGACCAAATAAATAACTCCATCATGGTGGAAGGCGAGGTCTGGGGATGGGGCAGCATCTGAGCTCTCCAACGGCTGGTTGGGAGAGGGGGGCTGCAGTCCGTGAGAGGCCTCTAGGCCCCGAGTGCACATTCAGCCCCTGGAATTGCTTATTCACTTTCCGAGTCGGAGTAGTCAGCCACGAGGGAGGAGCTGAGGGGGCAGAGGTGGGGCACATCCACGGACTGGGGCCTGTCCTGACATCTCTGCTCCTGCCCCCGAGGCCCACTGGTCTTGGGGGTCTCGGCTGTTTCCTGAGAGCAGTCTTGGGGGGATGCAGGCCTGTCCTGGGTGGTCCCATCTGGCACCTGTGTCTCTTTGGACACAGGGATCATGGCTACGCACTGGGGGCTCTCTGAGACCTCCCGAGACCGCCGCCGCACGATGCCCAGGTCCCCCCCAGTGATGGGGGTGCTGGCTGGCGTAGGCCTGCGGTTCTGGGCCAGTTTCTTCAAAATGCTGCTGGCTTTGCTGCTGCTCTGGCCAGGTCCTGGGGTGCTTGGGAACCAGGAGCGGCTGCTGATCTCCGTCCGCTTCAGTTTCTGCTTGTCCTCGTATGCTGGGGGCAGGGAGGAAAGGGGAGGAAGGAGGTAGAGGGCTGCCCTCTGCCCTGGCCTGCCATGGCCCACTTGTGGCCGAAAACCCCCATCTCTCCACCCTGCCCCCTGTGCCCATTGGCCCCACACGCACAGTCTAGTGTGTGGAACTTGAGCAGGGCAGCCAGCCTCCGGTCGTCCTCCGTCTCTGGCACCAGCGGGATGGCCAGGCTTGCTTTAGCCTGCAGCGCCTGGTCCCGCTCCTCCTCCTCCTGCATGGCTTTTTTCTTTTCCTGTGTGGGAAAAACATGGAAGGGAGGGATGGTGGGTGTCACAGCTGTGCCTCCTCCCTGCCTGCTGAGCTGGGGGCACCTTCCAGTTTTGTTTCCTACTCGCCCAAGTTTGTGCAAGTAAGAGCCTCCTCACATAGGGCCTATGACCCAGAAGTCACTCGACAAGTGGGAAACACAATTGTCATTAAAGTGCATCCTGTTGGTCCTTTGCTCTGCCATTCCACAAGTACTCAGGGAACACCCACTGTGCCAGGCCTTGTTCTAGACACTGGGGACATAGTGAGCAGACAAAGACCCTTGCCCTCATGGAGCTCACATTCTAGTGGGTGAAAAGAAAAAAATGCCAGGAAGGGGGTAGGGAGTGAGCAAGGGTTTCCATTCAGCTTGAATGTGGTGTGGGGTGGGAGGGAGAGTCAGGCAAAGTCTCCATGAGAAGATCACATCTGAGAAAAGATGCCTGATTGAAGAAACCATGTGGGCATCTGGTGGAAAAGTGTTCTAAGGCAGAGGGAACAGCCAGTGCAAAGACCCTGAGGCAGAAGTGTGCTTCAGGGGTTGATGGACAGCAAGGGAGCCCATGTGGCTGGAGAGAATGAGTGAGGGGAAGAGGGAGTTGGTGGCAAGGGGGAGGCTAGATCATTTGGGCCTGGTGGGCCATGGGGAGGCCTTTGCCTTCTACTTTTAAGTAAGTGGGAGCCACGGAGGGTTCTGAGCAGAGGGACCTGAAATGATTCAGGTGTTCACAGTTGCCCCCTGGTGGCTATGGTGGGGGAAGAGACTGGGAGCCTGGCGCTGGAGACCAGGGCCAGACTGTGCTGGTCCAGTCAGGAGATGACGGGTGGAGGTGGTCGAAGCCTGAGAGAATGTGCTAACAGGACATGGGGAAGGGGGAGTTGAGGCCCCTCCAGGTTTTGGGGTATGGGTGGCTGGAAGGACAGAGATGCCTCAGTTACTGGGCCAGGTGGGTTAGAGGCTCATGAGTGCTGTTGAGATGTTATGTCTGAGGATCCTTTTCCAGGAGATGCCCAGAAGGCAGGGGACACATGTCTCCAGGCCACAGGCCTGGCTGGAGGTATACACTTTCAGTAGCAAATTATCAGTAAGAAGACTAGCATTTTCCTTCTAATAATCACAGATTTATCAGAAAAAGAGACAGGAGACAGGAGCTGTAGGAAGGGGAGTTCAGAGTCTGTGGGATCGCCTGGAATGCTCCTGCCTGGGAGCACAAGCCACCTCACCGAGCCAGGGAAGAGGGAGAAGGTTCTCACGTCCTTCAGACTTCCCTGTGTGCTGTGGGACACCCAAGACAGTGAAAAACCCAATTATATTCACCTGGCTCTGGACCCCGACTTCCTGGGACGTAGCTCCACCAAGTATTTTTGGCACAACTTCAGCAGCTACTGTGGTCACTGACTGTAATGCCTCCGGGTGTCTCGGAGTGAGGACCATGCCCCTGAGCCCTCTCCCCGCAGGCCCAGTATCTTGTCTGGGCATGTACAAACTGAGCTAGGCATACTACATTTTATTATGAGCAATGTTCGTTCTTTCCATCAGGCACTGCAGGGATGATTTTGGAAATTATGCTGGGCTGGGTTGACGAATCTTTGCTTTTCATTTCTGCACAGCTGAATAGGCCCATGGAACGTGTGTTAGGAGCTGACCAGGAGGTCAGTGCCTTACTGGGCCTCTGCCTGCTGCCCACGGTAGGTTTGGGCCCTCACATCAGGCTTGAAGCTTTCTTTCCTTTTGAGAGTCTGCCGAACGCCAAGGCAGGGCTCCCCTTGGGAAGGGGCTCAGTGCTTAGAAAGAGCCACTGGGCTGGGGGCTGGGGGTTGGGGGCTGGGGCCCTCCCATGGGTGCCCTCAGGTAGGGACATGGTCCCATGTGGCAGATGGGGAAACTGAGGCTCCGAGGGTAAAATGACACGCCTGTAGCTAGGACATGGTGAGGCGGGGCTGGACCTGTATCCTCCCTCCTCCCATGTTGGGGACTCAAGATGCTCCCCTGCTCCTCTGTGGTTCTGACCCAGGGCGGGGGCCCTGCTCACCCGGAACCTTTTCCGCAGCATGCTGTTGAGGGCAAAGTCGTCCTTCCAGGCGCTCTGGGCCTCCTGGATATGGCTGAGGGTGGGAAGGGCCTTCCTGAGCATGTTCCGGTCAGCCTCGCCATGCTCCAGGCGGAACATGGCATCTGTCTCCAGCTTCTGCTTCTTCTCGTGCTCTGCAAGGTGAGAGGGCGCTGGGCCTTTGGGGCTCCAGCTCGGGTGCCAGCCCGGGGTCAGCCTGAGGGGCCTGCCCATGGCGCTCACCTGTCGTCAGCACCTGCTCGTTGTCTGCCATGTCCCACCGCTCCTCCTTGCGCTGGGCGCCACTCACGATCACATAGTCGCAGTTGGCGGGGTCTGTCTGCATCTCGATGTAGTTGACGCAGAGGTGGCATTTCATCCGGAACCTGCGAGAGTGGGGGGTGGAGTCAGGACCCTGCGGCTGTCCCAGGCCCCGCTGTGACCCGATTGCTTCCATCCATCCACGTGTGGCCATTCAGTAGGTGTTCACTGGGCACCTGCTTCATGTCTGGGGGTCCAGCCCTGGGGGAGATCGACGCAGTCCCATCACCAGAGAACAGACCTTCTGTCTGGAGTTGGTTCATTCATTCATTCCACAAACCCTCCCAAGCTAGGCTGCTCTGTGGCAGGCTGGGTGCCAGCTGCTGGGGGTGCAGCAGGAAGGCAAGCCAAGCTGCTCTCTGAACAGTTGACGCTTCAGTGGCGGCCACATGGGTAGCGAGGGCACAAGCAACGTGAGTGTCAGGCAAGGAGCACTGCCTTAGAAAAGGTCTGAGAGGCAGTGTTGGAGCAGAACCCCAACACTGGGTATCTGGGGAAGTGTTCCCCAAGGAGGGCACCTTCCCGGGGTGTGCAAGGGGCAGTAAGGAGGTCCTGTGGCTGGAGCAGAGAGAGCCGGGGAGACAGTGGAGAGGAGGGCAGGGAGGGGCAGGGCAGAGCGGCAGGGCCTTGTGGGTCATGGGGAGGATGCAGGCTTTTACTCTGAGGAAGGTGGGGGCCATGGAGGGATCTAGGCAGAGGGAGGTGCCCTGATTGACAGACCAGGATGGTTTTCCAGACACGTCCTCAAGGAACTGGCATCAGGAAGAAGGTGCAAGCTGCCCTCCTGCTCAGACTCCTCTGTAGCCCCCTCACGCTGCAGCCACCCTGTGCATCCCTCTGAGATGCCACCAGCCACCCTTACCTGTAAATCGGGGTTGTATAGTAATTGCCAACCTTCTTCTTTTCTGCATTGTAACGAACACCTGGGATGAGAGGGTGAGAACAGAGGCTGGCGGTCAGGTTGTGCCCAGCGTCTTTTCCCTGGGCTGGGGGCAGACAGGTGGTACTCTGCTTCCCTGCAGGGGAGAAACCTCGGGAGGACACTGAAAATCAAGGTAGGAAAGAGCTGTGCCTGGGCCACACACATGACAGGTGCTCAAGCCACAGAGGGGAGGAGGTGGGAACGGGAGGGTCCAGGTTGGAATCCTGGCTCTACCACCTACTAGTTGCATGACATTAAGCCAGCTGCCTCTGTCCTCTGGGCCTCAGTTTCCCCAGTTATTTAACAGGGTGGCTATGAGGCCTACCACACAGGCTGTTGTAAGAACCACAGGAGCTGATAATACACACGCGACCCTCAGCGCAGGGCTGGCGCTCAGCTTTCAAGAAGGGTTGGGTTTTTCGATTTTTTTCTTTTTCTTGTTTGCTGGTTAGATGATATATATATAGCTTTCCTTTCCTGGGTGGTTGCTTTGGTCCAGGTCCCTGAGGGTAACCCGTATATGGTGTCAGGCCGAGCCCTGCCTTTTGTCTCCGGAGCACCTGGTGGCCTTTGGGGCAGACACTGGTGGCTGGGTCTGATCAGGGGAACAGGTTAGGGGCTCACTCATCCTCCTCAGCAGTGGGGTGACCCGGCCCCTTCTTCCTGCACTTCCGCAGCCCCCGTGAGGGGGGCCAGACCCTCCTGCCGAGAGCCACTGCTCCTGCTGACAGAGTGAGACACTCTTGTGGGCCAGGAACTGCAGGAAGAGCTGAGGATCTCCACATTACAGAGAAGGAAACGGAAGCTGGGAGGGTCAAGTCACAGCTTCTGTGCGGGGCCGAGGACCCACGTATGTCTGTCCTCCTACGCACCCATGGCACAGACAACGGTCCAAATGCTAAAGGTGACAGCACGGGCAGTGGCACTCTGAGTGTAGGAGCCCCCTCACGTGCCGTGTGCTACACGTTACATGCCACACGGGGGGACACTCCTACTATCTGAATTTTACGAGTGGGTAAACAGGCACACAGGGCCTCAGTCTCTTGACAAGGGTCACCCAGCTAGGGAGTGGCAGAGACAGGACTTCAATCCACAGCCAGGCCTCCTAACTGCTCCTGCAAGGAGGCGGCCATAGCCTGCCAGTCACTTGGATGCCTGTCTTCTCTCCAGCTCCTCACTGGGGACCCCCTGGGTGAGCCAGCAGTTAAGGGGCTCCCATCTGCGGGACTGCCTGGTCAGGGTGGGGTGATCTTGGAAGCAGAGGGGCAGGCGGAAGCTCACCCATGCCGATGTGGTTCTTGCAGCCGTCACACCAGATGTTATACGGCATCTCAAACCTGCACAGACAGAAAGTGGCTTATTTGTACCTGTCCACTCGGGCTCTCCCTGGTCCCCATGCCCACAACGCCAGCTGCAGTCACACTGCAAAGGGCATGCGTGTGGGGAGGATAAAAGATGGTGGTCATTCCTACAGCTAGGCCAGTCCTATCATGCTGCTCTCCCACCAGCTGACCTCAAGCCACAGAGGGGAGGAGGTGAGAGTCACCGCGGCATGCTGCTGTCTTTCATGCCTCACCAAGAAGCTAAATGAACCTTGGTGTAGTGGCCTTGGTCTCAAGAGGCTGTGCGTGCCTGTACTCATTCTCTTTTGGAGCCTGGACACGGACATGTGAACAAGCTCAGGCTAGCTGGCTGGAGGACGAGAGACATGTGGAACAGAGCACAGCTGTACCAGCCAGTCCCCAGCCAGGTGATTCCTGAACACATGAGAAAGCCCAGCCCAGCCCAGTCAGCCAAGCCCAGCTAAGGCCACCAGAGGCATTCAGTTGAGCCACAGACTGAGCAACACATAATATATGCTTATCGTTTTGTTACACGGCAACAGCTGACTGATAGTGACTCGCTGCTTTATGGAAAGAAGACCCTGAAGTGCTGGGCAAAATCAGGGGGCAATGAATTCTCCTTGAGATTGATGCCAGGTGGCACAAGGGGCAGGGGTCCTTAGGTGATGCCAGGGCCTTACCTGATGACGAGGATGCCCTGTGACAGCTTCCGGGCCCGCTCCCGCAGCGGATGGCTGTTGTGGTATCGGTTAAGTGAGCCATGCTGTGGGAAACAGATGAGGCAGCAGATTAGCACTGCTGAGCTGTGGGGCTCACGCTCCCTCTTATGAGGCCAAGAGAAGCCCTTTCTTATGCTCTGTGAGCATGTTAACAACAAAACGGGAGGCACCGAGGACTTGGTGAATGAAGCGGGTGGGGCTGGAATCAGGAATACAAGTTAGAATCTTTCCTCTCCACTTAGCAGCTGAAAAAGCTGCATGACACTGGGGGGAGACCTACCCTTTTGCCTTCTGAGCCTTGGTTTCTCCTGTCAAATGGGGACAATGATTGTAAAAGGCTCTGGGTATTGGGAGGGTTAAGGGAAATTATAATACTGGTTGATGTTTATTGAGTATTTTAATCCCTCAATGATTCTGTGGGGCCACTTTATTTCCCCCTTTCGACAAGCAGTGGTGTAAAGAGGCTGAGTCACATGGACCTGTGAGGAGCACCCAGCTAGGATGAACTGGTTTATTCACAGGCCCTCACCGAGCACCTACAGTGTGGGGGCACAGAGTGAACTAGATGGACGAATGTCCCTGCCGTCAGGGAGTGGATATCCTAGAGGAGCAGATGGACAACACCCAAATAAATGGATAATACATCAGGGAGTTATATGGGCCACAAGAGAAATAAAGCACTGGGTGGTGTGATCGAGAACGAAGATGGTGGTCAAGGTGGCATTCTGTGAGAACAGCCCTAAAGGAAGGGAAGGAACCTTGTCAAAGGGGGAAAAGATTCCAGGCAGGAGCAATAAAGAGGTCAGATGGGCTGGAGCTGGGAGAGCAAGGGGATCTGACCCACAGCCAGCGTGAGGGGCCTGATCCTGACATTTGCAGGAAACACGCCGAGCTGGGCACAGAGTGAAAGGTCACTGAGGAGAGAGCCATGTTTATCAGCGGGAGTGAAGACTGCCCTGAGGCTCATGTGACCAGCGTGAGGCAGCGAGACCTCGGGGGTCGTCCACCCTGCTGCCGCTGTGGCTCCGGCTCCAGCGGCCCCTGGCCTATGGGGTCTCTGCTACTGTGGGAAGGGAGACGTGAGCCTACCCCTTACCTTTTCGGGATTGAAATCCGGAGGGTAGTACTTGTTCACACCTTTCCTTTCACCCTAGAAAGCAGAACAGAGACCTGACTCAGAGGGTCCCACAGGAGACCTGCTCATGGAGCCTGATGGGGTGGGACCTGCGTGAGGGAGGCGGAAGGACACTATGCAGAGGACAGCGAGGCTCCAGGTCTGAGAAAAACCCACTGTTGTCACCGTGGAGAACTCCAGGAGGGTCAGACTCTCCCAAGAGCAATAGCAATGGCTTTCACAGCTTTTGGGGGACCGTGGCTTATAGCAGGACGTATTCAACACTGTGATGGTGCAAACACACAAGGGATACAGCTGAAGCACAGGTTTCCTGAGAGAATGTGTACGCTGGCCGCCAGAGTCCCTCTTTTGAAATGCTGGCAGACACCTGCTAAAGTGGCCTAATGACCCACCAAGCAGTGGCTTTCAAACTTAGCTTCGAGTTACAACGACCTGGGGAGTTTCTAAAATACTGATGCCTTGGCTCCACCCCTAGGGTTTCTCCTGACAAGGACCAGTTCTGGGTGTAGTGCTCGGACACTGAGCTTTTAAAAAGCAACCTGGAAAACATGTGTTTAAACAAATCCTTGTGCATGCGCTCCTAGCAGCATTATTCACAACAAAGTGCAGAAACAAGCCAAATGGCCATTAATGGAAGGATGACTCAACCAAAGGTGGTCCATCCACACAATGGAATATTATTCAGCCATAAAAAGGAATGACGTTCACGCTACAACACGGATGAACCTTGAAAACATTATCTTAAGTAAAACAAGCCAGATACAAAAAGGACACGTTTATGTGAAATGTCCAGAACGGGGAGAACACTGGTGATTGCCAGGGGCTGGGGGCGTGGGGACAGGGACTGTCAGCTAATAGAGACTCAGTCTCTTTTTGGGGTGATAGAAATGTTCTGAAACTAGACAGAGGTAATGGTGTACAACATTGTATATGCACTGTCATTGAATCATACACTTTAAAATGGTGAATTCTGTTATGCGAATTCCACCTCATTAAAAAATTTTTTTTTAAAAGATAGAAAAAAAGGAAAAAAGCTTCCCGGGTGATTTGAGGGGAAAGATTGGAAACCACTGCAACAAAAGATCGTTGAGTAGAGTCTGAAAACACCTTCTTAGAGCTCGAGGAGGGGTGGAGGGGACTTTTGGGAGAGGGAAGGGCTGATTTGGTGGTTTGATAAAAACCAGAAGAGAAACCCAATGAGCACAAACATGTCTGCTTACCATATTGGGAGCTGCCTACTGGTCCTCGCCCTCAGCACAGCCAATCTGAAATGATGATGAGACACCAAATGTGTGGTGTCAACCCAGTGCCCAGGCCCACCCTCCTGGGGATCCTGGCAGAGGGTCTGAGGCTTCCCTGGGAAGATGCTTGGAGCGTATGTGGTGGTGGCGGCTCTGATGGTCCTCTCTGCAGGTGTAGGATGCATCCAGAGTGGGGTCTGTCTGTTTAGAAAGAGTGTCCTGTCTGCTGTCCATCCAACGTATGTGTCACAGCTAACACTTCACCCCTCCACAGTCCCCATCCCCCTGGCCTGGACCAGTGCAGTTGCCTCCACTGGTCTTCTGGCTCTGCTCTTTACTCCCGTGGTCTGTTCTCACAGGGGCCACAGGAGCTCTTAAAATATATATATATCTGAAGTATTATTCTCCTTCTTAAACCCCTTCAGTGATGCCCATCGCCTTGAGAATCAAATTAAACCCCTCCCCAGGGCCCATGGGGGCCCTGCCTGTCTCTTCAATTCTACCTGTTCCCCTTCTCCCTCTTGCTCGCTCTGTTCCAGTCATACTGGCCTCCTGACTGCCTTCAGGGGTACAGGTCAACTGCCTCGAAAGCCCTCTCACCAGCTATCTGTTGTCAGAGGACTTGTCTGACCACCTGGTCTAAAGTCACTTCTTCCCTGGACTTCCTATCACATCACCCTGTGTCAATTTTCTTGTCTACAGACTGTCTCCTTGGCCAGGTCACACCACGCTCTAACAGAAAAACGCTGGTGGATGAACTGCTAATTGATTGATGTTCCATAAGGATCAGTGCAGGTGACATGGGTTCTCAGGTGCAGGGTTCCTTAAACTAGGGGGTGGGGAGGCCCCCTCCCCCTGCGTCTTTGGAGGACAAATTTCTAGGTCAACTAAAAAGAAGCTCTCCGTGACACTAAAGAAGGACACTGTGAGGGACTGAAGTGTATTCAAGAATGAGGATTGGCAAATTTTCCCTGTCAAGGGCCAGAGTAAATATTTCTGGCTTTGTGCGCCAGACTCCCAATGACACAGCTCTGCTGTCACCGCTAGAAAGCAGCTGTAGCCAATATGTAAATGATGGGTACGGCTACATTCCATCAAAACTTTATTCATGGTCCCAGAAATCTGGATTTCACATGATTGTCATCTGTCACAAAACTATTCTTTTGATTTTTTCCCCCAACCATTTAGGAGTTCAAACCATTCTTAGCTGGCAGACTGTACAAAATCAGACAGTGGCCTGCCTGGCTTTGGCCAGTGGGTGTAGTTTATCAGCTCCTGGGGCTAGAGTCAGGAATTATCGAATTGTTCCTACCACCTTAGCTGTGCACTCTAACGGTTACTGTGTGCCTAATGGCACTGTGTTAAGTCTGACTCCATTGCCTCTTTCACTGTTTTATTACTGTATCTCCAGTTTATGAATGAGGACGTGGGGGCTTAAGTAACTTACCCAGGGTCAGAAGCTGACTAGAAGGCAGAGCCAGGGTGCACAGCCTGGATGTAAACTATCTTGCCATCACCCTGAACTCCCTCGACCTCCGATCCTCCATATGTAAAGAGTGCCCCTGGACCAGATTTCCCAAGGCTGCTTCAGACCTAAAAATGCGCTTGCTAACAAAATTGCTAAGTGCCCACCCAGGCTTGGGGGGCATAGTTCCCCAGGCTTGAATCCCAGCTCCATTCCTCACTAGCTGGGGAACCTGAGCCAGTGTCTGAACTTTCCTGATACATATTTCTGTATTTCTTCACCTGTAAAGAGCGAGTGAGGGTGTCAGGACTGATTTTATGGAGTTGCTAAGAATGAAATAATGACTGGGAAGTGCCTGCAGAGCTGGGTATCTTAGGATAGTTTTACCAACCCAGTGAATGACACAGGTAGGACGGTAGGACGGATGGATGTATAAAAACCGCTGGCCCGCGGTGTCAAGAGTAATTATAAACCCCGTTGTTTCTGGGCATACTGCTTTGACTGGGATATAACTCTGCTGCTCCTTAGTAGCTTGACTATAGGCAAACAGCTTCTCTCTCTGGGCCTCAGTTTTCTCATCTGTAAAAGGGTTCATAAAAGTATCAACCTGATCAGGTTGCTATCAAGATTCAGTGAGTTAAATGAAGCACTTAGAACAGCGCCTGACACCGTTAAACGTTGGTAGGTAGTTTTGATTATTTTTGATGCCAAACGGTTTTACAAGCTTCATTTTACAAAATCTTCACCACGACTCAGAAAGGTAGGGGCTGACTGGTCCCATTTTCCGGATGAAGAAAACTCAAGGCTCCTTCAGGCATGACTGGGCCTCCAGTCAGGGCTGGGGTCGCGGCCAGGGCCCGGGGATGTGGGTCAGGAGTCAGCAGCTGCTGTTTGAGGCGGCTCCGGACACCAGGCCCAGGACTACAGAGCCCCGTGATCCCGCAGAACTTGTTCTCGTTACGAGGCTCCGAGGTCTTGTGAAGAAGCCGCCGTACCACCGACCCTACCCCGGCCGCCCCTCAGCCCGCCCGCACTTACCTGCCCTCCTTCTGGCGTGACGCCCCGCCTGTGCCCGGAAGTAAATGCTGGGCGCGCAGGGAGGCGTGGCGCACTCCGCTGTCGGGTACGCCGGCGCGAGGCGGGGCGAAGCAGCAGCGCCGTGCTGATTGGTTTAGTGCCGAAAACGTACAGAGTTCACTGTCGTGGAGTGGGCCAATCGCGGCCTGCCCTTCCCAAGCGCGCCGATGTCATGATGCCCCACCCTCGGTCCCGCCCACTTCCGCGGCCCAACCCGAGGCCCGCCTTCCTGGAGCGCGGGCAGGCTCGCTGAGCCCTAAGGACGAGAGTCTGCAAACTGCGGCTAGCGGGCTAAATCATACAAGCTTCGTGCTTTGGACGGGCTAGCGAAGTAAGAATTATTTTTCCATTTATAAATGCTTGGAAGGGAAAATCAAAAGACCAACATCTGATGACTTGTGAAAATAATATGAAGTTCAAATTTTAGTGCGCATAAATAAAATTGTATCGGAGTACAGCCATGCCCATTCATTTACCTATTTGCCTGTGGCTGCTTTCCCACTGCACTGTCAGAGTTGAATAGTTGCAACAGAACATTTAGAGCACAAAGCCTAGAAAATTTACTATCGGGCTCTTTACAGAAGAAGCGTGCAAGTCTTTGCCTTAGATCCTCCAGACCAGCCTGGATATTGCTCTGCACAGGGAAGCACCTTTTGAATTTTGTTGTATGCCTTGTAAAGCCTAACAGAATCCCAACAGTTTGTTCATGCGGTCATTCAACAGCCTTTTATTAGGTGCCTGCCGTTTGCCAGGCTATGGAGATTCAGAAAGCAAAGATTTGCTGAGGCAGACAGTTCAAATGGCAACGTATCAATGACAGTGTGAGAAATGATGACGGTACTGTATTATTTGGTGCCAGGCCCTGTTCTAAAGCCTTAGCAAATCGTTTCTCGTGTACATGGTGTTACCTTCTGAGCACTCCCACTTCACCAGATATCATTCACCAGTGTGCACTACACACTTACATGTATCATCTCAGGGAATGCTGCTCCTCGGGGATGGATACTCAGGTATCCTTTCTACAGATGAAGAGACAGGCCCAGAGAGGTTAAGTAACTGGCCCAAGGTCACACAGCTAGTGTGGGGGTGGAGGATTTGACTTCCACGTGCTGATACTAAACCTTGTTCCATTAACCTCTGAGCTATACTGCTTTGGGTTGTATGCGTTAAACATGAGGATTATAAGAACCCAGAGGCATCTTTACCGAGGGTGGGGTGTTTGGGAGTGGCCAGGAGTGAGGCTATAAAGGGTGACCTGGGGGCTGGTTGAGGAGGAATTAACACCTGTAATCTTGCTTGCTACATCTGGATTTTGCCTGAGTCCTTGTCCTGCACTTAAAGGAAGAAAGTGACTGAAAAGCCACGAAATGCCAACCTTATGATTACTATTTAGGGAAAGAGAGGTCTGACCCTTGGCTTTCAAAGAACATGTAGAACCTATTACATACAGGGCAGGCAATGGGACCCATACATCAGCCTGAGAGATGAAGAGACTGTTCTGTAAAGATGTCAAGTGCAGGTCAGGTCCTGGGGAGCCAAGGGAACCGACTTAGGGAGAGGAGGGCAACTAGCCAGTCTGGGCAGGGTGGCAGGAAGGGATCTAGATTCTAGTTTTGGGGACCCTGAGCAAGTCATCTGATCTCTGTTTGTTTCTCTGTAAAGTGGGATATCTCGGCTCTGTCCATGGGAACAGATGCAAGAAATGCCTACAAATGTATTTGTAAAACAACTGAATAAGAAAAGAGAAACCAGTGGGCTGGGAAGGGCATTCCGGCATCACAGTGCAGCTTTTGGGGACAAGAGCAGAATGGCTGAAGGGAAGGCGGGCTCTAAGCATCAGGAAGTTCTTTACATAAAGCTAAAACCCACTTTCCTGCTATTGGTACCCATTGCCCTGTTCTGACTTCAAGGACCACAGAGGACTGACCCCTCTTCCACATGCCAGCCCTTCAGTTCCCTGGTACCTCTAAGAGTCTGTGATTTGAGCCAGCTCCATCTGGCTTCATCCCACCAATCACCACGCAGAGCTCAGAAAGCAGGCCCACCGATTAGACATTTTGCATGCATCTGTGGCTGTGATCAAAAACATTTGGGGTGCCTGCCCAGCCCCTATGCCTCCCTTGGTGTGAGAACAGCCAACCACCAGAGGGCGCTGCAGCATTTGTGCTTAGCGGCCCCATCCTCTGGCCATGGCTGATTGGGTCAGGAGTATAGATTTAACCTAGGGTGGGCCGGTCGGGTTTGCTCCTGCGAATTTGTAATTGGGATCCCAAAACGCACAGGAATCTGCTTTCGGCCTGGCCTGAGAACATGGAACTTTGGAGTTTAGTGGGACATCATTAGCCATATGCAAAGAAAAGCTGAGATAAGTAACCATGTGCTGAGAGAGAGAGAGAGAGAGAGAGAGAAGGCGGGACAGAAGGAGACTGTATAAATGAATTGGTGTTTATTGAAGTCTAAATGAGAAGAGTAGTACTTTTAACTTGGGGTCTTCTTCACTGAGGATGCCACAGGTTAAGCCACTACACCAGTTCATGACAGTAAACATTGCCTGTAGGAGAAATGGCCACAAAGAAAAGAACTGTGTCCAGTATACCACCCTTAAGACCATGATTAAGACAAATTAAAATTAAAAAAAAATTGGCAGTTAGGCTTGATATAACTGTTATACACAGACAATTAAAAGGAATGGAATGAAGCACCCTATGTGTATCACCTCGAGCCAAATACACATCTTTACTACAGATGGTTCTTCTCCTTAACAAGTGCATTGTCCAAAAGAAATGCATCCCATGGACAGTTTTTAAGAGGAAGTCTCTCCCTTTGTTGCTCCTGAGATGTATTCAAACAAAACATGGAGATGCTAAGAAACAGAAATTGGATCCTTTGTGGAGAAAAGCCTCAGCACAAAGTTTGCTTGTGAAGTTCCATTTCCAGATGACATTTCTTCACCACGTCCACCTGTTCTGACTCACCTTCCTAAGGTGATTATGAGACAGGGACTGTGGGTGTAGTCAGAGTAGGCTGAGGGCCTCCGGAAAAAGCAAGGCAAGATATTTGCAGTCAGAGCAATGTAACTCCAAGCAAGGAAATCCCCTACCAAAACTCTGTGTTAAACATTAAGCTCTAAGGTCATTCTTCAGTAAGATCGGTTAATATTCCCCAGATAAAGAAGAGTAGCACATGTTTTTATTATGCTAATAATTTATAATCATGTGTAAGATTCACTTTAGCATACATAAAAGGCCCAGGCCTATGTGCTGTCTTTCCTCCTTCAGATCTGATGAAGTGATTTTGCAAACTGGGTAACTAATTTAGCAAGTAAGCCCAGGCATAAACAACACAGTAAAAGGCAAGAAGGATTTCATGTTAAAGATAAGATTGCATTTTAATGCCCAAGAAGTTAAGAAGTTAGAAATTCTTAACTTACTCTTTAGCAAACAATACCTCAGCCCACCTTGGGGGCTGGGCAGGTGGCCTTGTTTAATATGCTCCCAGACCAAGACACCTGTATCTCAGGGGAAAAATCATCAGAGCAGGAAGTTGCTTGTGTTAAGTTAATTCTAAATACTCAGGGACCACTTAACAAGTTCACCCCCCTAAGCTTTTTTTCATGTTCTCAAAAATCCTCAACTGCCTATAAAACCCCTAGACAACACACCACTCTGGACTCTCTTGTCCCCTCCTGTCATGAACCAGGAGGTCTGTCCTTTCACTTTATCTCTAAATAAAAGCCTGTATCTTGCTCTCCTACCTTGAGTGTTTGTGAAGCTCATTCTTCGGCTTCATGAACAAGAACCCTGGCATCACAACTAACTCAACATAAGGAATTTCCTGCCTTGATTTCTCTCTGGGATACTGGTGTCTTGATCTAGGAGCATATTAAAAGGTGGCCTGCCTAGCCCCCAAGGTGGGCTGAGGTATTGTCTGTTTGCTAAAGAGTAAGTTAAAAATCTTACTTCTTAAACTTCCTGCATGTTAAAATGCAATCTTATCCTTAAGGTAGAATCCTTCCTGCCTTTTACTATGTTGTTTACAGCTGGGTCTGCATGCTAACTTCGTTGCCCTGTTTGTAAAATCACCCCATCAGATCTGAAAGAGGAAAGACAGCACATAGGCCTGGGCCTTTTAGCATGCTAAAGTGAATCTTACACATGATTACAAATAATTAGCATAATAAAAACATGTGCTACTCTTCTTTATCTGGGGAACATTAACTGATCTTACTGAAGAATGACCCTAGAGTTTAATGTTTAACACAGAGTTTTGGTAGGGGGTTTCCTTGCATGTAGTTACATTGCTCTGACTGCAAATATCCTGCCTTGCTTTTTCCGGAGGCCCTCACTCTATTCTGTCTAAGCCCATGGTCTCTGTCTCACAGGTGGACAGAGAAATGGGGTTTAGGAATCACAGAACTGCCCCCACCTGAACACCAGCCCCATGTAATAAATTCCCTCTCCTGCCACCAGGAACATGTGTCCACTGCCCTCCTGAAAGGCGCTGGTCACACAGACCGGACCCAGATGAGGGAGGAGGTATTTGGT
Organism: Smutsia gigantea; assembly: GCA_032199065.1. Classification (NCBI taxonomy): domain Eukaryota; kingdom Metazoa; phylum Chordata; class Mammalia; order Pholidota; family Manidae; genus Smutsia; species Smutsia gigantea. The sequence continues at coordinate 27,420 of JAVSCE010010003.1, forward strand.
CAGATGAGCGAATTGATGTAAACAACAGAAATGGGTTTGAAATGAAGCGGGGAAAGAAAGGCGAATGTCTAGCACACCAGTACTTTCTAGAACGTTGGGGCATGGTCTTAAACCTCAGGCAAAATATTTAGATAGATCTTATTACCTACTCCGATACATCAGGCGCTCCTTGTTCAGTATGTATTCACTCTACACATACTTATTAAGTACTACGAGGTGTCTAGTATTTTTCTAAGCAAGGAGATGCAGCAATAAATAGAACAGGCAGTTTTTGCTCTCCTGAGCTGTGGGTTCAGGTTGGATCATCCTGGGCAGACCATTCCCTATAAGCAGGATCCTGATTCTTTACTTCAAATTCCTGATCTTTGAGGGTAGGATGCAGAATTTTCTGACCTGTTACCCCAACCTGGCAACTGCAGGATACATGCAAAGGCAGGTGGGTGCTGAAAAGAATTAATGAAAGAGATGATCTCTGGCTTTGTGTATGAATACTAGCCAGGTCAGAACAATTTACCTGGATGCTTGGGATATTCCTATAATTTAAACACCACTTCACAGAGCATTTTAAAAGGCCACTCTTTAATTTTATTTTTCCTCACACAAACACCGGGGTGTCTTGTGCTTAAACACTGTAATTTCCCACAAACGAGCCCCTGTCATGGCTGTGTGAAAACGCCACTGTAATCTACCTGTTAGAATCAGGAATAATAGTGAGTTTGTCTGAGTAGTAACAACAGCCTGGAAGAACAGACTCTGAAAGATGTGTTTAAGGGACCAGGCTGCAAGGCTGCGCGAAGTCACGAAGGACATTTATTTGGAGGTGAAATGAAGGGGGCACTCCTCTGAAGCTGGATTGCTTAAATAACTTCAAGGGGCCAGGGGAGGGATGGTGTCAGAACCTGAGCATCTCCAGGCCCGTAGAAATCATCTCACTATCTTCATCTGACAGAGGGAAAAACTAGTCCAGGCAGGTTAAGTGACAAGGCCATAGTACTTCAAATGCAACACTGGGGACAGAACCCAGGACTCCTGATCCTTGGTCAATGCCTGTTTCACTCATTTGAACTGTCTGCGAAAATCATCTGTTGTGTTTCATATAATCGCATCAGGTCAACCAGTTTCCAGAAAACCTGGCTGTTTTAAGAATCTCCACAGTGATAGAATTAATATTGTACATACTTTGGGGCATTGGTCAATGGTTAAAGAATTTAAAACCTATTTAGTGAGAACTAACAGATTTACCTGTCTTACTTTTTGGCTGTGGTTGGCGGTTCTCCACTGGGGCCACGTTGCTCCCCCCAGAGGACATTTGGCAACGTCTGGAGACGTTTTTGGTGTGGCATCGTGACAGTGTTCATGGCACCCAGGGAGCGGAAGCTGGCTATGTCACTACACATAAACATCTTAACTTAAACAGCTTAACACCCGCAAAGAATGACCCGGGCCCCGAGTGCCCGTAGTGCTGATGTTGAGAAACTCCCCCAAATGGGAGCTCAGATTGGAAGCTGGTGGGCTGTTTTGATCACAGGAAAGATGCCAAGTGGGTTGAAGAATCTGCCAGCAAAAGTATTATTTCAAAAGGTAAGCTTTTTTTGGCTCCTAAATCCAACACTTTTTGCCCACCCGGTTTATAGTCTGGGTGGTGTTTGAGGCATTCTGTGCTATTTCTTGTTCTCACTTCTCCACACCGTGCCAATGCAAAAAGGCATACCTCGTTGTCGGGAAATCCAATCGGGGGGCAATCTCCCTGTGCGCTGAGACCTCGACCTGGCAGAGGGTTCTTTACTCTGACCCAGAAAGAATTCACAAGCAGGTGGAGCAGGTACAAGCAAAGAGTAGTTTAATAAAGCGGAAGGACACAGTCACTGACGCAGTGCTGGCGCTGAGCGTTCAGGAAGTGAGCAAAGTAATTTAGTAAAGCAAAATACACACCGGAGGAGAGAGCGCCGCTGGGTTCCTGAGACGAGCAGCACTGTGTGTGGCTCGGGTTGGATGGTCTTACAGCTGGCCTTTAAGGCAGGGGTGGAATATTCACCCGGGTCGGTGGGGTTTTCTCCGAATAGGGAGGGGACTTCAGGGAAATAGGGTGCCGACCTCTTTTTGTCTTTAGATGGCCCGCCTCAAAATTATCAGGGCACCAAGGGGTGCGATTTTTTTTAGCATGCTATGAGCATATAATGGATTTGGAGGTGAAGTCAGGATCAATTTCTCCTTTATGTGGGAAAGAGCCAATTTTGACCTATAATCTATATTCTTACTCCCCATGTCCTGGGAGAACAGTTTACACCGAATGTTCAGAATGTAACCAACAGCCAAAGTCCCCCTCTCCCTCCCTGCTCATTTCTGGCTATCTACCTACTATAACAACTCTACCCCCAGATTCCCCAGGGGTGCGCGTCTTCTCCTTGGGGGGGGGGTCACTTTACTTTTCTGGGCCTCAGTATCCTTCTCGGGGAGAATACGAATACCCGTCTCTTCAGGCTGCTGAGGGGGACCCTTCACCCCACCGCTCCCACCACTCTGTCCTCCCGAGGGCTCCCCAGGAAGCCCACACTGTTCCTAGTTTCCTGAATCTTCTTCAGCCTCTAGGACAGAAACTGTGCAAATGGGAAAACTGAGGTTGGGGGGTAGGGGTGGGCGCCACAGAACTACATCAGGTCACACAGCTTTGAAGGAAGGGGCTGGCCTGCAAGATGCGGAATCTTCTCCAAAGCTCCCCAGAAGGCGCTTAGCACCGAGGGAGCGCCCAGACGAACTTCTCGTCCCTTCTGGGCCTCTCCGAGTTTGCTCTTCGGCTCCGCAAGTCTCTCGGAGGAAACCGGGGTACAAGCGAGGAGCTATCCCGGGGCGCGCGGGGGTTTACGGGAGGCTGGTTGCGAGCACCAGGAGCGGCCCCGACGCCAGCGTGGTTGTCATGGCAACCGGGGCGGGGCGAGGCGAGAGAGCGGCCCCCGGCTTTGGATTTGTTCTTTGTTGTCCCTTGTTCGTTCACAGTTGGGCAGCAGCTCATTTCCTGTCCCCGGAAGCATGTACGGTTAATTAAATGACAACCCTGGGCGGGCGGATCCCTGCCACGATTAGGTGCCTGTGGAGATTCACGATTAGGTGACGTGAAGTCTGGTCTCCCCGCGTCAATCCGGCTCACGTACACGTGTCGGTTTTTTTTTCTTTTCCTCTTTTGCCTTTGAGGACTCTGTAATTTATTAACGGCACCTATAATTTATCTCACTTTTCTGGCCAGACCTTGCTTAGACCAAATCACGAATCTGAATTTTGCAGAAATGACTCACTGGTGACTAATTCCATAAGGAAAGCATTATTCTCTACAAAGAAGTTCACAACAGGATTTCTTTAAATAGAAAACTTCCTCAGTGCACTGAAAATGATTCATTTGATATCGGATTCGTTTGGATACAAGATCCGCTCCCCTGCATTGTTTTGTCCACAGATGTAAGCCACTGTGTATGTCTGTGCAGGATGCGCCTGTCTGATGTGCCTGGGAATGGGGCTGAAATCCAGTCTGGGCTGTGTTCCCCAAGTTGAAGAACACCGTACCTTCAGATTTATCTATTAGTGTGGGTGCCTTTTTCTGCTTGCATGAAATTTCTGTATGTGCCAGCACGTAATAATTTTATAGTAGCCAGTCACGTGGCTTTGGGCTTTATGGAATGTTTATATCAAGCTTTTATAGTATGTCGTTCCATTTCATTCATTCCAGACTTTGTGTGGACCCAAGTCTTTGATTAAAATTAAACATGGTGCAAAGAAGGTCACATAGGATTGGGTATTCCTTCTTTTTCTTTACTTCATGAGGTCTTCCAGGAACCCAGATTCATTCTATCTTGTTGCTCACACCAACTTGAGGAACATTCTACAAACTATGTGACCAGTACTCTTACAAAGTGCCAGGCTCATGAGAGGTAAGGAGAGACCAAGTAACTGGCATAAATGGGCAGAGGTTAAAGAGATGTGATGATTAATTGTAATGAGAGTTTCTGAACCAGAAAAAAGGATATTAGTGGAAAAAGTAATGGTATTGATAAAAGTCTATAGTCCAGGTAATAGTATTATACCAACGTTAATTTTTTAGTTTTGACAAATGTGCCATCATTAAATAAGATACTAGTATTAGGGGAAGCTGAATGAAGGGTAAATGGGAGTTACTGTCTGTAATTCTGAAAATTGAAGGTTGTATCAAAATAAAACGTTTTTAAAAAGTGATATGCAAGTTTGAATTTTTTCAATTATCGCCTTTTGTGTAGCAAAGATGGCAGTTGTCTTCCAAAACGTTTTTTTTTTTGTTTTCATAACAGTAGTGTTTTGCCACTTATCTGGTGACCAGCTAGGGCCCACCTTTCTTAGCCTGCATGGCAGAGGTATAGCCAGAGAAGCCGTCTCTCCAATGCAAGGTGAGTAGGGATCAGGTGTGGCCTTCTGGGTGTGGACCTTAAAACATCAGGTGTAAGGCTCCCCTCTGCTCTTTCCCCCTTTCCTGGAGCTTGAATATGGATATTCCTCCAACCTAGCATCAGCCCTGCAGTGGGAACAGTGCCCTAGGTGATGGATGTTATGAGTTGCATTGTACCCCTCAAGAAGATATGTTGATGTCCTAGTCCCCTGTACCTGTTGATACCAGGGTTCTTGTTCATGAAGCCGAAGAATGAGCTTAGCAAACAGTCAAGGTAGGAGAGCAAGGTACAGGCTTTTATTTAGAAATAAAGTGATAGGACAGAGCTCCAGGCTCACGCCAGGAGAGGACAAGAGAGTCCGGTGTGCTGCATTGTCTAGGGGTTTTATAGGCAGATGAGGATTTTTCAAGAACATGAAAAAAAGTTTAGGGGTGCAGACCTGCTAAGTGGTGTCTGAAGACCCAGAATTAACTTAACACAAGGAATTTCTCACCCCATCTCTCTCTCTGGGATACTGGTGTCTTGGTCTAGGAGCATATCAAAAGGCGGCCGGCCCAGTCCCCAAGGTGGGCTGAGGTATTGTCTGTTTGCTAAAAAGTAAGTTAAGAATCCTGCTTCCCAAACTTCCTGGGTGTTAAAATGCAATCTTATCTTTAAGGTGGAATCTTTGCTGCCTTTTACTATGTTGTTTACAGCTGGGTCTGCGTGCTAAATTAGTTGCCCAGTTTGCAAAACCACCCCATCAGATGTGAAAGAGGAAAGACAGCACATAGGCTTGGGCCTTTTAGCATGCTAAAGTGAATCTTACACATGATGACAAATGATTAGCATAATAAAAACATGGGGTACTCTTCTTTATCTGGGGAACACCAACTGATCTTACTGAAGAATGATCTTAGAGCTTAATGTTTAACACAGAGTTTTGGTAGGGGGTTTCCTTGCATGTAGTTAAGTTGCTCTGACTGCAAATATTCTGCCTTGCTTTTTCCAGAGACCTTCACCCTACTCTGACTACACCCACAGTCCCTGTCTCACTGTGACTGTGAATGTAAAACTGGGATACAATAAAAAACAAAAAGTTTATATTTGGTCTTTGTCTCTGGTTCCTGGCACAAAGATCCTAAAATGCTCATAATTTCCTGAGTGATAAGGATGGTAGGAGCATCTTTTGTTAAAATATTTGGCCTTTATCCCTGGTTCCTAACACAAGAGCCTCTAAAACCCTGGAATCTCCAGAGCGTTGAGTGTCTTTCCTGTGCTAATGAGATGACTGGTGGTGGTGATGGGACACTAGCTAGCTTCAGAATGGGGTCTGGTCTCCAGAAAGACGAGCCATGATTAGAAGGTTGGAAATTTCAGCTCTAACTTCTTGATCTCTGGGGAAGAGAGAGAGGATGGAGATTGAGTCAATCACCAATGATTAGCCAATGATTTAATAAATTATGCTCACATAGTGAAACCTCCATAGCCCCTTCACAAATTATGAGGTTTGGGGAGTGTGGGTAAAATTGTAATATTTACAGAATCTCTCGCCTTGCCTTAGTGTATCTCCATAACAATAGGCGTTTCCAAGGGATGGACAGATTAGTCCATCTCCATATCAATAGATAATAACAAGGGGGAGAAGGGCATATCTGGACCAAAGAGGTTGGGCGGGGCCCCATTTTGCAGCCAGGTTGTGAAAGACCAGGCGAGCAGAAGTGGACAACTGCTTGAAGGCAATAAATGAGTTTCTACCACTATATTTTACCTTTTGACTGATTTCAGTTTCAAAGATATTTTGCACAGGCCTGGGAAAACATTTAGTCCCCGGAGTTACAGAGAGCTACTTGGTTGGTGAACATGCCGCGGTGGGGGGTTGAGGGACAGGGATGGGCTGGGTGGTGGGAGGCAAGCGCGGTGAGCGGGCGGGAGGGGCAGAGGGCGTCCGGCGTTGGCGGCGGGGGCGGCGGCAGAAAGCAAGTGGGGAGTCAGAGAAAAAAAGCCTACAGCACCCGGTATTCCCAGGCGGTCTCCCATCCAAGTACTAACCAGGCCCGACCCTGCTTAGCTTCCGAGATCAGACGAGATCGGGCGCGTTCAGGGTGGTATGGCCGTAGACTCCAAGAGCCGGCCGTGCACATCCCAAGAGCCTGCGCGCTCCCCCGCCTGCCTCCGGGCCCCGAGCCAGGGCCGGTGCCCCCCCACCCTCACCGCCGCACGCCTCCAACGACCCCACGCCATCCCAGCCCACCGCCGCCGGGCCCAGGCCGCTCTCGCCCCGGGCCGCCCGCGCTACGCCGCTGCCCACCGGGCCCCTGCTGGCCCCGAGCCCGGCCGGGGCGACCGGCGCCACCACAGGCCACCCGCCGCCCTTCTTTCTTTGTTTTATTCTTTTAACTTTTTGATTTTTTTGATTTGCTGTTATTCATGTACAATCACACGAGCAATATTTTGGTTACCAGACTCCCCCTATTATCAAGTCCCCACCACATACCCCATTACAGTCACTGTCCATCAGCGCAGGAAGATGCCATAGAGTCGCTACCTGCCTTCTCTGTGTTACACTGCCTCCCCCGTCTCCATCCCCCAGAAACGCGCCCCCCACCCCGCTACTTTGTGTGTGCTATTCGTAACACTCCCTTTCCCCCCCTTATCCCTCCCTTCTCACCCGTCTTCCCCAGTTCCTTTCCCTTTGGTAGCTGTTAGTCCATTCTTGGGTTCTGTGAGTCGGCTGCTGTTTCGTTCCTTCAGTTTTTTCTTTGTTCTTATACTCCACAGATGAGTGAAATCATTTGATATTTGTCTTTCTCTGCCTGGCTTCTTTCCCTGACAATAATATCCTCTAGCTCCATCCATGTTGTTGCAAATGGTAGGATTTGTTTTCTTCTTATGGCTGAAGAATATTCCATTGTGTATATGCACCACATCTTCCTTATCCATTCGTCTACTGATGGACACTCAGGTTCCTTCCATATCTTGGCTATTGTAAAGAGTGCTGCGATAAACAGACGGCTGCATATGTCTTTTTCAAACTGGGCTGCTGCATTCTTAGGGTAAATTCCTAGGAGTGGAATTCCTGGGTCAAATGGTATTTCTACTTTTAGTTTTTTGAGGAACCTCCGTACTGCTTTCCACAATGGTTGCACTAATTTACATTCCCACCAGCAGTGTAGGAGGGTTCCCCTTTCTGCACATCCTCGCCAACATTTGCTGTTGTTTGCCTTTTGGATGGCGGCCATCCTAAGTGGTTTGAGGTGGTATCTCATTGTGGCTGTCATCTGCATTTCTCTGATGATTAGCGATGTGGAGCATCTTTTCATGTGCCTGTTGGCCATCGGAATTTCTTCTTTGGAGAAGTGTCTGTTCGGCTCCTCGGCCCATTTTTCAATTGGCTTATTTGCTTTTTGTTTGTTGAGGTGCGTGGGCTCTTTATATAATTTGGATGCCAACAACCCCTTATCGGATATGTCATTGTCATTCATGAATATTTTCTCCCATAATGTAGGATGTCTTTCTGTTCTACTGATGGTGTCTTTTGCTGTAGGGAGGCCTTTTAGTTTGATAGAGTCCCACTTGTTCATTTTTGCTTTTGTTGCCCTTGCCTGGGGACATGTGTTCATGAAGAAGTTGCTCCTGTTTATGTTCAAGAGATTTTTGCCTGTGCTGTTTGCAAAGAGTTTTATGGTTTCATGACTTACATTCGGGTCTTTGATCCATTTTGAGTTTGCTTTTGTGTATGGGGTTAGACAATAATCCAGTTTCATTCTCTTACATGTAGCTGCCCATTTTTGCCAACACCAGCTGTTGAAGAGGCTGTCATTTCCCCATTGCATATCCATGGCTCCTTTATCGTATATTAATTGACCGTATATGCTTGGGTTTATATCTGGGCTGTCCATTCCGTTCCAGTGGTCTATGGGTCTGTTCTTGCGCCAGTACCAAACTGCCTTTATTGCTGTGGCCTCTTGAAGTCAGGGAGCGTAATTACCCCCAATTTATTCTTCCTTCTCAGGATTGCCTTGGCTATTCGGTGTCTTTTGGGGTTCCATATGAATTTTAGAACTATTTGCTCTAGTTCGTTGAAGAATGCTGTTGGTATTTTGAGAGGGATTGCACTGAATCTGTAGATTGCTCTAGACAGGATGGCCATTTTGACAATATTATTTCTTCCTATCCATGAGCACGGGATGTGTTTCTCTTTATTGGTATCTTCTTTAA
>JAVSCE010010004.1:0-27639 GCA_032199065.1 Smutsia gigantea
TCCTGAAGAGAAGGAAGCAGTCTCAGTGTGTCCAAGCACAGTGCTGGGAAATGATGCTATACACACGGGGCTTCAAACAGATTAGGGGTTTGGCCCAAGGCTGAACTGGCTCAACTGTTTCTCAAGTGTGCAGCACCTCAGCGAGCACCGCTCCCTTCTGTTTGCCTTACATCCTGAACTGAAGGGTCTGAACTGGCTTAAGTTCACCTCTCCAGAATGCAAAGTATTTTGGAGTGAAGACCAGGACAGAAATGGGGCAGTGTCTAGTGCAGAAAGAATATATAATTACATTTTTAGACACATCTAATGAAAATAAGTGTCAAGGTTGCAGAAGTCTGCAGAGAACTGAGACAAAAAAGTTGATACTGTGGGTATGGAAAACTTTATAAACATTAAGAAAAATGAGGGGTAGCTGTTGCAATCACAGTCCTGAACACTTCTCATTGTAAGATGTCTGTTCCTAGAACCTCAGAGCCATGTCCTGCCTCAGATCCCCCCTCTGCCACCTAAACCTTTATCCCCACACGTCATTAGGGGCCAGTTTTTTGCTCTGGAACTTCCCACTGCAGGCCCTTTGCCTGTTCACCTTCCCTTCAAAAACATCTTCAGGATTCTTGACAATTCTTGACAGTTCATAGCAGGTATGTCCTCAAATCCTCCTGAAGGAGAACAAGGATTGGAACTCCTCCAACTTAGAGTCGGTAAAGCAGAGATACAGAAAAGAGACTTAAAAAAAAATCACACAGTTGGTTGCAGACGGAGATACAACTATGGTCAAGGGCTCCTTTGCCTTTCTCACCATGGCCCTCTCGATCAGGAGTCCTCAAACTTAGCTTTTTATCAGGCTCCCTGACAAAGCTTCCTAATATACAGAAGCATCAACCCAGGCCTGAATATAGACTCAGTAGGTCTAGATAGGGTCCAGCATTTAAGAGCTCTCCCGAGGACACAGTCACAGCCAGCTTTGAGTCACTGCTCTGCCTGACCTTGCCATGTAAAAGGAATATGAGTTTGGGGCGGCTGAAATCAAAGCTCTGTTTATTATATAAAAGCCATACCCTAAAAGAAAAGGCTACATGACAGAAGACAGAAAGGACTGTTAAGAGTCACAGGCACCCACCTTTTTGACCAGTAAGTTGACAGGAGCCAGACACTCAGGAGTGTTGTTTCGGGAGTTGTTCACGACGGGAGAGACTGGATGGAAGGTGATGTTCTCTGTGGGGTGAATTAACTTCAGAGCTTCTTGAGTTGAGACCTCACCAAAGTCAAGCCATTTAGAGACTGCCTCTTCTCCATCTAATATGGCAGGCATCCTGGCCAGTGCAGTCAAGACATTGGTTGGGGGAGGAAGGCGAGGGTAGGGACAGAAGGGAAAGAGACTTGAGTCAGATGATAGAGCAAATCAGGACAAGGAGAGGACTGCCCTCCCTCTGCATCTCACACACTCACTGCTGCCATGTGCTCTCTGAGCACAACTTGACAGGGCACGAAATTGAACACCAGGTCAGCAGCTTATAAGGCTTTACAGCAAAGATGGGCCTAGTGCTAGGACTGGATCCAGTGTAATCCATGTACATGCCAGCAAACAGTTGACCTTTCTAAGATGCCCCAGCCTAGATGATAAAGGGAAAACAGATGCTGGAAAACTTGTCTGTCAATAAGAATCTCCAGCCTTACCACCTATGAGATTTACAGTAAGGAAGAGCTATTCACATAATTGTGAATGACAGAAAACTGCCTCAGAAAGCAAAGTGGCTAAGGTGACTCCTGGTACCCAGGAAGATGTTGAGAAAAGATCCTATGTTTATCTTCTAGTTTATGTCCTAGGCCAATGCAAAGCACTTCATTGGTGGGTGTACAGTTTATTTGGGGATACAAATGCATAAACATCTATTCTAGTAATTATTATAACTTCCACAAATCAAATGTACTCAAAAAATGTTAGTCAATGAAATTCAGATGCATTTTTATAGTGAATGGCATTTCTGCACTGTATTATACTTTAGTTGGCAGTAACTGGCAGCACTTTACTTTTCTTAATAGCATATAAAATAATGGTACATTAAAAAACGGTGTCTTAGATGAAATGGGAATTTATTTTAAGGTGATTGGCAAAAAACAGAACTATATCACATGAAAGCATGATTCTGCACAGAACACTTAGCACAAAGCTACAACAGGTAATCCTGTGTGTGCAGCATTGTGTTCTCTTTAGCAAAACATCAGAAATCACTTTGGAGGCGCTCAGATCTCTTCCAGTATAACTGATATATATCAATTTAAGGATAAAGAAGACTTTGCATTTGCTTATGCAGTTTTGTCTAAGAAATGCCAGAGGAACAGAAACCTACCCAGCTGAACTGAGCCTTGCAGGACACACAAAATGCACACACCTCAAACGCTGACAGCTGCTTTGACTTATAGCCTATTATCCTGCAAAGTTGTGTTTTGCTCTCATTTTGCATTTCTGAACTTCTATGTTAAAAAAACACTTCAATATCCCAAACATATCTAAGCTCCTTACTCAAAACATGCTAACCAATGCACGTGAATGGGACATTTTTAAGTCCTGAGGAGAAACCTGAGATAATAAAGCCTCTTGCAAGTAAAGAGGACTTGTGGCACCTCCTGTGGCAGACATACGGGTCCCTGTCAGCAACAGCGCTGTGCCAATAACAGGGATATCTGCGGCCGGGACAACCCCAAGCCTTATGGACTCAATGCCCATCAGGCCTAAGGGAAGAGGAGCAATGGAAAGATCCTTTAGCATGTGGATTGAAACAGTAAACAAGTGAAAAAGTTGGAAGATGTCTCAGAGAGAGAACGCATTATCTGTACGTAAAGACCTGAAATACCACAGAGCAGGCTCCTTTCAGTGTTAGTACTGGCTGGTTTGGTCATCTTAGTGATGCACTTTCCAAAGTTTCTGGCGTAGGAGGAAGACACAAGCATGGATGAAAATTTGGCTAAAGAATTTAACTGAAGGAGGAAGCTATACATTGGATCAAAATGTTCAACTGTGATTAAATATGAATCTATCATCAACACATGCCTTGGAGGAACTACATTTCAAAGTCAGAAAAGCATACCCCATGATTTAAGACCACAAAAAGATAACAAATTTTGCATAATCTTCCTCTCACCACTTCCTAACAACTCAAGGTGCAACTTTTCCCAACACTTCCACAAGCAAATTTCGGGTCTCTTTAAGGTAAAAGGCTGTATTTATTGTAGTACCTATGTATTTCTTAACTACTTAATGTATAAAACTGTGGTACTATTTTTATTAGACTCCTATTATTTTTTAGTGCGTCACTTTTCCCATAAATCTTGGGTTTTCATTGTACAATTCTGCATAGTGTGGTGATTTCTAGGAATGCATGTTGTATTATAGCTAAACTGACTGTAAATGTATCTTGCAAAGCAAGTTCTACTCTTTAAATTTGTGCACACAGAAATTGTGAATTCCAAAAGTTACCTATCTAAAATCAAATATGATTTCACTTATATGTGGAATCTTAAAAAACCAAACAAAACAGAAATGACTCATAAACATAGACAGAGGAGTGTTGGTTAACATAGGGGAAGCGGGTGGGGGAATGAGTTAAATAGGAGAAGAGGATAAAGAGGGACAAACTTCTAATTATAAAATAAATTAGTCACAGGGATGAGAGTACAGCATAGGAAATATAGCCAATAATACTGTAGTATCTTTATATGGTGACAGATGGTGACTACAATTATTGCAGTGAGCCTTTAGCAACGTACATAACTGTGGAGTCATTATATTGCACATCTCAAACCAATACAATATTGTGTATCAACTGTATTTCAATAAAAAAATAAAAATCTAAGAAAGTAACACTACAAGCAAAGAGAACAAACTCTGAATCATTCTGGACCCAGGATAAGAAGTGGGACTTGCCTGGGGTGGATGTCATTCAAGCCTTTGCAGGAATCCACTGTGATGATGGTGTAGGAGTACAAAAGGTCTCCTCCCTCTGGGGGCTCCCAGCAGTCAAAGATCCCGGCCATTGTCAGCAGCCTCCAGTTGTTCCAGACTTTCTCCCAGTCCTCAGGACTGTTTATGGCCCCAATGCTTCCTGACTGGAAGCAAAATACAGGAGATTAGATCCTAGCAGCCCCTTCCTACCTGGGGACTGGGTACACTACAGACTTAAGAGCTTGGCAATCTTTTCAGACATAATTCAGCTCATGCCTATTAACCTCTCTTGATCCACTATCACCAAAGGCAAGAGGCTCAGCAGCAAGTTTCTACTGAAATCATAGGTTTATGTTCCCTTAATGCTTTCAGAATACAACATAACACCCTCAGTGGGCCTTCAGGCCTTCCATAATCTGGCGCATCATTCCAGCTTCCACTACAAGGTTAATTTGAACCAAACCCAGTTGCTTGTAGAGGAAGCCCTCAAGCGATTTTGTGCCGTTTCCTGCCACAGCAACCTTCTGACCACAATGTCCCTGCCACCCTCCGTTCTCATCATACCAACTGCTAACGCCACCTATAATTCAGTTCAAGACCTTCAGAACACTGGAAAGAGTGTCACCTCCACCCTAACAGTAAGAACAAAGCTAGATAATCTACAAAATCATAGTTTTCTTAAACTCATCACAGAACCGAGGTAGCATGGCAACCAATCAGCCTGAACTTTGTGGAAAGGCAGGGGTCTCCAAGGGGAGTTGAGACACAAATACTGGCTTTCTGGGGGCAACAGAAAGAAGACAAGGTCTTCACACAGCAGGTGAGAATTCAGATAAAAGTATGATCAAATTGCTAAACACAGAGCATGGGCTAGCCTGAAAATACAGAACCCCTGGGAACTGCAAACGTCAGGGGAGTTTGCATCAGCTTGCAGGCTCCTCTCCACAGACCTCCTGGGGGGAGAGCAGGAGACAAGAAAGCCTGCCTGCCTTGCTGGCGCGTGCTTACAGGAGGGAGCTCTTCTGCATCAGGAAAGGCAGGAAGCCTTGCCTGATCACCTCCCTCTAAAGAGCAAAAGTCATTAGAGGGGCCAGGGGAAGGGTCATGAACCCTATCACTCCTAAGATACAGGTAAAGACCCACTGAGATTGTGGAAGGACCACTGAGAAAGCCTGAGCCTGGGGCAGAGACACAGCTCTGCCTACGACTGAGACTGCACCAAGACAACAGAGAACTCTCTCCTTTAGAGGAGCAGGTATGGGCCAAGCAATAGCGGTCTAACTCTGGGGAAGGGCCAAGAGCATGGAGAGATCCTCTCTAAGGCACAGGCTCAAAGGGAAGCCCTGCCACTGAAGGGGGCAGGGCTCCTGAGAAAACCCCTCCAGAAAATCAACCTTTACTCTAGACACAGGGTGACAACAGAAATTTAAAGCCTGTAGTGAACAAAGGTAATCATAACAAAACCCAAACCCAAGACTGACTCAACGTCACAAATTAATGGCCTAATAGAAGAATAAGCATATCCACTTCCAGACATTAATATTATTTATCTCAGTCTCTGTCCTACATACTATGTCTGGCAATCAATCAAAGATTACAAGACACACAAAAAAGCCAAAAAACACAATGAACTGCCAAGAGATGCAGAAATCTCTGACAGAACCAGACTGGAGATTACATTTCCCAAGTGATGAAACAATCAGACAGGGAATTTAAAGGAAGTGTAATTAGTACGTTAAAGGCTCTTACAGAAAAGGTGGACTTGTATGAACAGATAAGGAATTTTGGCAAAATAAAATCAGGCAGGTCAACATAAATTACCCAAACAGAAACTCTGAGAAAAAAAAAAAAAGAAATATACAGAAAAGAACACCCAAGAACTATGGGACAATATCAAATTGTCTAACATGTAATTAGAATCCCAGAAAGAGAAAATGGGGCAGAAGAAATATTTGCATAAATAATGGCTGACAATTTTCCAAAAATTATGGAAGACATCAAACCACAGATCTAAGAAACTCAGAGAACATGCCATACACACACATACACACATCCCTTACACACACATTCAACCTACTGGAAATCAAAGAGAAAATCTTGAAGGCATTGCAGAGAGAAGATTGGTGGACATATTATACACAGAAGAAAAAAAAATACAAGAATTACAATAGACTTTTCAAAAGAAACTATGAGAGCCAGAGACAACATAGTACTTTTTTTAAAGTGCTCAAAAAACAAAAACAAAAACAAAACACTGCCAACCCAGAACTCTATACACAGTGAAAATACCTTTCAAAGGTGCAGATAGTGGTGCCAGATGCTGGGGGCAGTGAGTGACTAATAATGGGTATGGAGTTTCTTTTTGGGGTGAAGATAATGTTCTGAAATAAGATACTAATGGTTGCCCAACATTTCAAATATACTAAAACCCATTATACTTTAAAAAGGGTAAAGTTTATATGTGAATTATCTCTCAATTAAAAAATGATTTAAAAAATGAAGAACTAGATACTTTTTCAGACAAACAAAAATAAAATTCATTACCAGCAGACTTGCACTACAAGAAATATTAAAGGGAGTTTTTTAGGCAAAAGGAGTACGATACCAGACAGAAACTCAGATGTACCCCAAAAGTGGAAATAGGTAAAATGAAGGTGAAATGAAATAAAATTTATCACTCAAATATAATTGTCTAGAGCAAAATGGTAGCAATGTATTGAGTTTATAGCATATAAAAAAGTAAAATGTTATGACAATATACCAAAAGATAGGAGGAATTAGGAATACATTGCTGTAAGTTCTTATACTACACAAGAAGCAGCACAGTATTTGAAGGTAGACTGTTATCAATTTCAAAGATATATTATAGGGCAGCTACTGAAACATTTAAAAAAAAATAATAAAGCAACAGTGGAAATGAAATGCAGATTAATTAAAAAAAGATCAAAGATCTATATATAAAGCTACAACTACAACACCCTTAGAAAAGAAGGGTAAATCTTCACAACCTTGGATTTGGCAATGCATTCTGAGGTATGACAACATTACAGGTACAAACTATGAAGGAAAAAACAGATACACTGGATTTCATCAAAATTACAAACTGTGCCTTAGAGGGTAGTATCAAGATAGTGAAAAGACAATCCACAGAATGAGAGAAGACATCTAAAAATTATATATCTGGGGAAGGTCTAGTATCCAGACCATATAAAGAAGGCTTACAGCTCAACAATAAAAAGACAACTCAGTTTAAAGGACCTGAATATACAGTTCCACAATGATACACAAATGGCCAATAGGCACACGGAACGATGGTTAGTGCAAATCAAAACCACAATGAGATACCGCTTCACACCCACCAGGATGGCTATAATTAAAATACAATTAAACAAACAAAACCTAGCTATGAACAAGATGGTGAAGACGTGGAAGAACTAGAACACTTTTACACCATGGGTGGGAATATAACCAAAAATAGCGAAGATGGGCTCAGACAGATATTTGTGTACCAATACTGACAGCAGCATTATTCATAATAGCTAAAAAGTAGAAACCTACATCTCCATCAACTGATGAATGGATAAACAAACCATGGTATGTTCACACAATGGAATATTATCTGGCAAAAAAAGGAATGAAGTACTGATATATGCTACATATATGAACTTTGAAAATACCATGCAGGCTAAGAGGCCAGACACATAAAAGGACACACATTGTTTCATTTCATTTATATGAAATGTCCAAAATGGACAAATCTGTAAAAACAAAGTAGATAAGTGGTTGCCATGGTAGGAAGGAATAGGGAATAGATATGGGCTTTTGGTGGCGTGTGTGAGACATGAAAATGTTCTGAAATTTGATAGTGAAGATGGTTGCACGCTTTGAATATATTAAAAAATCACTGACATGCATACTTTAAAAAGGTGAATTTTATGGTGAGTTATACCTTAATTAGGCTGTTATTAAGGGGAAAAAAATTCTATAAGGGAAGAAAAATATATGGCCTTTGGATTAGTTACCCTGTACATTTCCCAATACGTACTGGGAGGGCTGATGGCACCTCCTTTTCTCTTTTGGCCTGAGGGAAGTAGATGAAGTATGGCTGCCTTTGGCTCGACACCAGACATCTCTGCCACTCGTAGAATCCATCTGCCAAAACAACACAGCGTCTTCCCTTGCCCAGAGGGACCTGAGGGAAAATGTAAGATGGTCTTAATGATAGAATCTTGTTTCATGGACTTGAGTTAAAATCTCAGGTCCACCAGTATGGAACCTTAGGCAGTTATTTAATTTCTCTGTTCCTCACTTTTCTTATGTATAAAGTCACCATTTACACAGGGGTTGAAAGATTAAATAATGTTCATAAATGGCAATAGCTAACACATAGGCACTATGGTTGCTCATCTCCAAAGTGGGTCCCCCAGAGAGTCATGCACCCCAGCATTCATGACCTACATAGTCCCCTCCTATGAGGCTAGGTCACACCGCCTTACAGCTTCCGCCCTGCTCTCCTGGATCGTGTGCTCTGGGGGGAGCCAGAGGCCATGTAAGAGGACAGCCCCACCTAGGCATGTGGAGAGGCTTCCAGCCAATCCCACCAACACGAGCTGACTTGTCAGACGTGTGGGAGGACAAAGCCAGCCCGCCCCAGCAGCCATCTGATTATGACTGCCTGAGAACCTCCGAGTGAAAACCGTCCAGTTGAGCCCAATCAACAGAATATGAGAAACAATAACACTGTTCTGTTTTAAGCCAGGTCTTGGCACAGTTTTTACACAGTAATAAACAGAACAGTGCTCAGCATTAACAACTGGGAACACCTGGGAACCTTATTTCCTAGGTGTATAAGGCACCAATAGCGCTGTTAGAAAGAAGAACAGAGCAGAACATGTGCCTTTTCCAAAGACCAGCCTCCTACCTTGAAGGACCGTTTCTGCATCATGGTGTCACTCCGACAGTTGGTGGTGTTGAACTGCAGCTTGGAAGGATCACTTTCTTTGAACCAAGATGGGACCAGTCCCCATCGCATGGGGGCAATGATGCGCTCCGATGAGTCTGCACCCTGCCATGGGAAAAGATTAAGGCCCAGTGAGATTATAATGAAATTTACTTATTTATTTTTTATTAAGATATCATTGATATACACTCTTATGAGGGTTTCACAAGAAAAACAATGTGGTTATTACATTCACCCTTATTATCGAATCCCTCCCCACACCCCATTGCAGTCACTGTCCATCAGTGTAGTAAGAGGCCACAGATATAATGAAATTTAGAAAACCAAACTTAGCACATGAATTACATTACTATTAGTATCAAAACACAAAGAATACAGAGAAGATGATTAAAAGGAAAAGATCCTAGTTGTAAACACCTTTAATGGTGCATCATGATGTGAGTAAGAGTTCTTCAGCAGTCACACTTGAATGTCAGACATCCCGCCTGGGTCGGGTGGGGATGCAGAAGTCTACCAGCTCCTGTAGTTTTAATTTGTGCTCATGATGGGAGCAACCCAGTGCCAGCCCTGCAGTGCACCTGGTCCCAGCTCTCAAGGAGGACATGTTAGACAACCACAATACAGTGAGCTACATGCCATGATCAAGAGATGCAGACAGGGCCGTGGGGGCACACGGAAACGTGCTGAACCTCAAAGGGCTTACGCTACAACCTATGAGACCAAGGCAGACAGAAAAATATTAACAGGCTAAGGGCCATATAAGTGGTATATACAATGAGTATCAAAGGATTTCAGTGGAAAAGTGATCTGTGAAAGATGGAATGAAGAAATGTTAGCTTCACAGAAGGGGCAGAAAGGGCAGAGGTGGTGGGGGAGTGTTCTTGAATTGGATCTCACAAGAAGTACAGGATTCAGAAAGAGAGATTAGAGGGAAGGCCAGATAAAAAATCATGAGCAAAAAAGGCCATGTCAAGAATGTGCAGGAAGTGGTTTTGTGCAGAAAAGTACAGCAAACCCAACAATGTTATTTTTAGGAGGTGTTTGCTTAAAAGGTTGGCCTTAGGTTAGCATGTGGGAACCTGGTTATTGAGTGTTCCCACCTTTCCCTAACGAATAAGGATGGTTTACCATGCTTAGTATGTTTGTGCAAAAAATAAAAGTTTATGCTAAACACCTGCTTTCCTTCTGGGAACCTGGTATTTTTTTTAAGGAATAAATTGTTTATTAAACATTCTGATTCATCAAGTCTTGGTTGGGGCTCTGTACTTTTTTTTTGAGGTACATACAATGCTCAAATTTTAGCGTACAGCTTGATGAATTTTTTACATGGGTATACACTTATGTTGTCATAATCCAGATCAAGAGACCAAATAGTCTAATGTTTTTTCCCTTTTCTTCTCCAGTCTGCTGGTTTGTCCTCACTGCTGTGTCACATGCCCTGCTCCTACCAAAACAGGCACATGCACCACACACGCATAACAAGGTCTGGGGCCCATTTAATATCTAGACCATCACATATCACTTGCAACATATATATATGTATTTTTTTTCTATTTTGATGAACAGTATCATATCAGCATCCTAATGCCAGGTGCTTGTTAAACAGATAAATCCTTATTAATTCAGATTAATTGGGTGAAGTGGTACATATGGCCAGTGTGAACACAAAGTCCATCTCCTGGAGTGGCCTGAGAAATGCCGTTCTATTGAATGTACAGCAACAGAGAACCAGGGCTGTTAGCTGGAGGGCCTCAGTCACATCCTGACACCAAATGCGATGGTGTATTTTTCCTTACATATATGTATAACAGTAACAATATTATACACAGCAGTAATAGTATAACTCCATTCAGGTTCCCAGACCCTATTCCAATGTGTGTAAGTATGTGGGAGGGGCTCTTCCCACAAATTCTAACACCAAGCAATTCTTGAATACGAGTAGGTGTTGGAGAACTCAATTCTGATGCTTTCTGCATGGAGATAGCACCAGATTCCCAGGTTAAGGGCTCTGTCCTACAAGACTGCATTCTACCCCCCACTCCACATGCTGGTCACAGGCCCCAGGCAGTTACTGAGCTTCTGGCCTACTGGCTACAGAGTGGAGGTTCCCATGACCTCCCCCTTAGGTTTCATTAATTTCCTAGAGCAGCTCACAGAACTCACGAAAACACGTACATTTTACTAGTCTAATGAAGGATACCTCAAAGGATACAAGTTAACAGCCAGGTGAAGAAGGCATAGGGCAAGGTCCCAAATAAAGGAGCTTCTATCCTCGCGGAGCTTGGGGCCTGGCTCAGTGGCACGTGGAGGTGTTCTGGTTCCGCGAGCACAGAAGCTCTCTGACCAAGGAGCAGGATCCCACCGAGCAGAGCAGTCAGAGCAGAGTAAAGAGTGAGAGAGCGAGCTCTTCTCACGGGTTTTGTGAGAGCTTCACTGCATAGTCATGATTGACTAAATTATTGGCCACTGGTCAATCCAACCTCCAGCCCCGGCCCTTGGGTGGGAGATCAAAAAGTCTCATTAATATGACAAAACACCTGTTTCACCTTTAAGATTCTGCAGTGTTTTCAGGAACTGTGAAGGCCAAAGATACCTGGGAAATATATATTTGGTCATACGAATGACCAAATATGTATTTCTTATAACTCATCATATCACATGAATCCGTATAAGTCTCTGCCACCACTGGTGGTGTGAAAGCAGCCAAAGAACAAATAAGCATGGCTGTGTTCTAATAAAGCTTTATTTACAAAAACCGGTAGTGGGTCAAATCTGGAATGAGAACCTTAGTTTGCCAGCCTCTGGCATAAAGGAAATAAGGCCTGTGTAAGAAGACCCTGGTTCAAAAGTCCCTTCTCTGCCATTTATGAGATTGGACTAGTCCCAACCTGCTGGACCCTCAACTTTTCTTATCTATAAAAATAGAGTGAACAAGTCTTACCTTGCAGGATCATTAAAATACATAGCATGGATAGAGACACAAATTAGTTTAATTATTTCCTAAGGTTACGATTAAAACAAAGTGTAAAATGTTCTATATAATGGAGATGGTTCAAGCCACAAGAATAAAGTTTCTTAAGAGTAACAAACACAGTGTTTAACCTTGGGGGGTTCAAAAAGAAAAAAGGAGAAACGAGGGTTAAGGAGAGTCCAAGAAAAGCACCCAGAGAGAGAAAGCACCATGAAAACAGCCAGGAAGATGGGACTCCAGGAAAGGCGTCATCTGTAGCGGTGCCATCATGTAAGGACGCCCCTCTGGTGTGAGGCAAGTCCCGCCACTGTGCTCCCGATACGGTCGTGTCCTGTGGCTTCTGAAATCTTGCTTGTATAGATTAATCTCTCTCTCTCTCTCTCTCTCTCTCTCTCTCACACACACACACACACACACACACACACACACACACACAGTTCACTCTCATTATTCAGGGCAGTTTGGTTGAACAAAGTCACTGCAAACACTGAATTAGTGAATACTGAGCTGCTCTTAGGGGCAATACAGGATTAGGGTTCCACGGACCTATGGAGACATTTGCACCAATTGATCGATACATAAGCTTGTTTTCTGTGTATTTCTGTTTAAAGACTCTTTATTTAGTCTATATTATTAATGAATACACACCCCACAACATTGTAACTCATGCTTGAATGAAGCTTCTTTAATACATGTATTTTCTCTGTAAGGAATATTATAATCTTCCTGCACTTAGGAATACTAGCCAGCACTTTAGCACTCTGCTTAGCGGCAATTTTAAACAGTGATGTCACCACCAAAAGGCACAGAAATGTAAAAAACCAATAAATCAACTGCAAAAAGGACACTTGTGTATAGTAAAAGTGCTAAAACAAAGGTAGAGTTTTGCCTTAATCAACCTCAGCTGGGAATGCGTACATCAGGTGACTCAAAATTTCCACCACTCTGTATGTCCATGAATGACTACTGTAAAAGTGACATGGGTATTATTTTGAGGGTTACAAATAAATTCTACAAGTAGGCAAATTTGCAAACATGGAATCTATGAATAACGAGGATAAACTTGTGTCTGTGTATGTTCCCCCTTAGAGACAGAGGCAGCTCAGGTATATTGTATGCCAAGATGCAAGAAAAAAGCAATTAATGTGTGTGTAGGATAACTAAGGGAGACTACCATAGAATAAATGGTAGGGTAGAGAAGGTAAATCCAATTGTTAATCTCATTTAGATAAAAGGAAGAAAAAGAATGCATGAAAACAGAGCTTTTGTAAATCTTCTCCCAGAATGAAATGTGCCTTCCAAGCAGAAGAGTCTCCTTGTCCAAAGCATAAGGGAGAGTAAGACAGGTAATGGCCAGCTCAACGATCTCTCCTCAGGCACCTGCAAGGTAACAATCTTCTACATTTGAGATTCTCAGCATGGGGCAATTCTGATACCTACACCCCCCTTTCCACCCCCAAGACATGGTGGGAGAAGGAAGGGGGAAGGGGTGTACTACTGGTACCTAGTGGGTAAAGGCCAAAGATGCCATTAAACACCATACACTGCACAGGACAGCTTCCACAACAAAGAATTGTCTCACCCAAATGTCCATAGTACCAACGTAGGTGGTACTTTCAAATTCTACTGATCACCTGCAGCGTGAATGTTTTCTGGGTAACTGTAAACCAAACCCAAGCCTGTGGTTGCCCCCTACTGGGAATGATGAATAGAAAGTGGCTGAGGAGCCAATATACTGAAAATTTTGCTCAGTTATTAGTCATCGTTTCCTCTGCCCTTTTGGACCTGTGACCAAACCAGCTGGCGGCACTGGGGTAGATAAATTAAAGAGGAAGTAATTTGCAAATCAGTGGTTTCAAATGCAAATGCTGCAATCTATACGCATGTGATGATATGGATTAACGAACTGCTGAAAGGATTCTTAATTTTGTTTTACAATTTACAGGTTTGAGAAAAATGAAACCTCAAGTATTTATCAGAATTAGGAGATCCTAGCAATCTTAACAGAATTTATTAGGGATGTGGAGTCAAAACATTTATCAGCAAATTCATACCACTTCGGGAAAAAGGGGGCTACCACTTTCCTAGGGGCTCCACCATTTCCATTCCCAGTTCCAGGAAGCATCCCTGGAACGGGGACAGTGGTCGGGACCTTAGCCCCAGCTCTGTCTCTCAGTGACTAGGTAACCTAGGACAAAGTCACAATCTCTCTACACTTCTGTCTTTACGTCTGTTAAACAAATTTTTCTTCCAGCTAACATTCATTCTATAATTCTAAAGAGTTGGTACAGGGAGAAACAAGGCCAAAAAAGAATACGGCTCATACACTTAATTCTTTTCTCTTTTTACTTATGATTATGCCTTCCTTATGAAATGTTTTATCTTTCTCCATTCCCAGTCAAGACTCTCTATGATATTTATTTCATTTTGATTTCCTTCTCACTAAACATAGTTTTTTTAGTTTCAATAGGGAAGTATGCACCCACTAAAAATAGCTCAAGAATAAACTATTTCATGTAAATGGCTTCATTCCACCAGAAAGATCAATGTTATTTGGTATGTTCATTTCAAATAATGTAAAAATGAGTCTTGTGGCCACCATATTATCACAGAGTACTGGAGAGTATGTAGCAGGGGTATAGTTAACTTTATAAAATGATTAAGCATTATGGATCAAACAGAAGAAAAATCCAGGATGGAAACAGTCATAATTTTAAAAAAACATCAAGGGCATTTAAAATACTTGAGACATAGAAAAACTATTAACTCTGGAATAAAGCACTAAAGCACTTTATTACACTGCACACGAATCCACACGAACTCTCAGGAGGTAAAGCAAAGGACCAAAAGATGACTATAAATTACTGGTCACTCCAACACTACACAGGTAAATACTATAAATACAATTAATGCAATTAAACTTCAGATAACCAACCCAAACACATCTGTTTCTTGTTTTAGTAAAAGACAAACAAAAAGATTGAAAACACAAGCAGAAAGAGTAGAAACTTCCAAGTTCAAGAAACATCAGCAGTGTTTTAGGTTAGCTAGGCTTAATCCTGCCCTAGGCCTATAGAGATTCTGATTCAGCTGTACTGTGAGGGCCATGGAAATCTTTTTTTTTTCTTAAAGATACTCAAATGACCATGGTGCTTGGTGAGGTTTGAAAGATGCTGTCTTAAAAAAATGTATTCAAATACAAGGCGCATATAAACTTGGTATGCATGAGTTGAGACAAATATGTCCTGTATATGGAAAGCACTTAAATGGAGCCTGAAGAACACTGAATCATCATCTAAGATTAGAATATACTGATAAAACTTCTCCTTTCACTGAGGCCCAGAGTGGTTCTCAGCTGGGTGTCTGAATATGTCAGTAAAGTTAATGTCACCTCAGTGGCTGAGAAGATACCGAACCGAGAAGCAGATGACCATCACTAGGACGCGCGGGAACTAGCAGGGTGCAGATAAAGTGGTTACCTTCTCCAAGTGCAGTCGAGACAGAAGCACGGGGCTATCTGATCGAGGGCTCTTGTTGTATGAAGGGCAATACTTGTCGGGGTCCTTCCACTCTGGGAGCCGCCGCCGGCCCTGCCCATCGTGATAGGCGCAAGCTCTCGTAAGAACATCTCTAGGTAAGTGGCAGGATGTTCTCCCGCACATTCTCCAGCGCTGCCTCGCACCACCTTTGGATCACAAAATATTAGGGCCTCACTTTTCAAGATTCCCACTGGACTCGACTCCTTCCGAGCACCGCCTGTGGCTCTGTGTAACCGTGTTTGAAGTTCCTCCCCAGGAAAACAGGTCTCTGCCTGTTCTCACCACGTAGGCCCACTGTCTAGCTCCATGCAAGACGCCTATTTATTTTTGAATAAAGTATTAGGAGGCGCTCCATAAATACCTGCCTGCAATAAGATTTCCCTGAAGGTCAATGTCTGCAGCTTAGTTTCGGCCCAGAGAGGCCGAAGGGGGTATCTGCGGCCGCGTCTGGAGCTACAAGCTCCTTCCTCTGGTGACTCTGTCCTCACTCCTTTTCCTCCGCTCTCCTCCCGGGATTAATTAGGGCCACACACCCACGAGCACTTGCCGCTCAAGGGCGGCAACCGGGGCCCCTGGGCGCCCGCTCCGGGTTTTGGAACTCGGCCTCTTCCCGGTGCTCCGCGCCACGGCCCCTCCGCTCCCGGCGCCACCCGCGCCCTCAGCCGGTCCCGACAGCCGCCGCCAGCGCCTCACCTCGGCCGGACCGCCCGCCCCGCGCCGCTCTCCCCCGCACGGCCCCGGCCCCACCCCGCGTCGCCTCAGCCCGGCAGCCCACCCCGCGTCGCCTCAGCCCCGCCGCTCTCCCAGCCCACCTGCGCTTCCGCCGCTCGGCCCACTAGCCTCTCCTCCCGCCAGGCCCTCGGACTCGGCGGGCTGTTAGGCTCCGCCCCCACAGGTCAGTCCCACCCCTAGGAGCCTGGCTCCGCCCCCAAGCTGTTCGAGCTGCGTAGGTCACACCCAGCAGTAATGAGGTGCGGGGGACAAAATCTGAATCTTACTGAAGTGCCCCAGAAGACTATGATTGCCTCTGCGGACTCCTCGGTCCAAAGGCTCTGGAAGCCCCACTTCCCTTTGTATCCGCACGTCCGCCTGCGGGGTTAGCCTCCACCCCACTCCTAGGCCGAGGGTCTCAGGACCAGGCTCGCCTCGTGACAGGGCCCTAGATGCGTCCCAGGAGCCTGAAGTGCCCTTCTCTATACAGCGGGAACATAACTAGGTACCAAGTCGTAAGGGTGATCTCAGGAAACATTCTCGTCTCAGTGTCGCTGAGTTCGGGACAAAAATTGAGAAACCATCACGTCCATGAATCACACAAGTAGTCCCTTTCAAACTTCAGCTGGGAGCCAGGATAAGGCTTTCCAGGGCCCTCACTTTCCCCCACCCCCAAATCTGAATCTCGCAGAGTGAGGCGCAGACTTTTAAGAACAGCTTCACAGGTGTATTTCATCCACAAAGATGGTCAAACCACCTGGTCTGAGTTTAAAAGAGCAGCTGAGGTAGCCGCTGAGCCTGCTCCCTTGAGACACTAACCAGGGATTTCTGCATCTGCAGCCAACAGGGTCGCTAAGGGCTGTTCTTCCCCTCTGTGCATGCCCTTAACTGGACTGAACTGGGAGCATGCAACTCTAGGGCACACCTCAGACCTGATGCCAGGGAACACCTAGCTAAATGACCCAAACCCTCTGGGGGCTCTCTCTATTCATCACCTAGAAATGGAGGTAGTTGTGAGAATGTCAGAACAGGTGCAGAACCTCAACGCCTGCTGTCATTCCCTGGGCAAGCCTGCTCTGCTCCTGTTCCTGGGCCTGGGGCTTGGATGCAGGGGAGTGGGGGAGGGTCCCGCCTCACCATAAGTACAGCAGCCAAAGGGCTGTGGGCGCAAAGGGGATACAGCAGGTGTTCTTCATTTTGGTCCTGGGAAGGCTTCCAAGGGGAAGGTGAAGCCTGGAAGCATGAGTCTGCAAAAGTAGCAGTCATTCAATAAATACATGCTTATTTATTCATTGGGATAAGATGGTTTCTTTGGGGATAAATTCAAGAGGAGATGCAAGCACTTTATTTGCAATGTCCCTTCTCTAGCAAGTAGGTCAGCAAAGTTCCATGACAAGCTAAAAAAAAATTATCCGCCAGCAGTCCTGGGGCAGGGGTTAAATTAAAAAAAGAAGGAAATAAAAATCCTCAGTCATTCCTAATATTTCTTGATACAGAGGCTTGGGAAGAAGTTTCCACTGGGTTCAGAAGAAGGTGATTTCTGCGTAGTGTTGGGGGGAAAAGGGTAGGAGTGGGGCCTATGCACGCTGGCCTCTTAGCCCACAGATGCCAACACAATGTCTACAGGCAGCTCCTCCGAACTTCTGGCTGTAACCTGCATGGTTACAGCGTCCAAAAGCAGCAGCCGGGAGCGCACCAAGATGTCATGACCACCCCGGAACACACCTAAAAGGGAAGAGGGAAGTACAGATGTGTAAGGCAGCAGCGGATTGCAGAGGCTGGGCTGAGGGTGGCATTTGCAGCAACTGATCAAGGCAGCCCTGGTGCAGTGAAATGGGAGCCAGGAGAGCTGGGCTGAAATCCCTGAGTGGGCCCTTGTGCCAGTCACCTTTAACTCTCTGAGCTGCAGTATCCTCAGCTACAAAATGGAGGGGATAATACTACTAACCGTAGTTCAAGCTTCTGCAACACTCAAATGAATTAATAGATGTATAAGGCGTGTATCTGATATCACAGAGGCTCTGCCATGTGTTGGCTGACTCTAAGAGCACAGATGAAGGGATGGCCCCACCACGACAAAACCACAGAGCAGGTGTCTGCAAGACCCAGGGGACTGGGCTGTTTCAGTGTGGCCACAAATGATGGGCTGGGGGGCCGTCAGCTCTGAGCAGGGCACTGAAGCAGAGCTACCAGCCAACCCAGTCTATGAACACACAGCAAAATAAAACAAAAAACAGAAACCACCTCCTTTTGTTCACTATTTCAGGTGTGAAAACTGTATTTTCCCACCCAACTTTAAGCAAAGGGTCCTTATGTCTTAGAGGTAGTGAAACAGAATACAGATACAGAAACATTTACAAACAAAATGTTATCAGGAATTTGCTTTAAAATAATCTGAAGTAGGGGAGAATGGGTGGGCATGGAGGCCGTTAGTAGCTGAGGCTGGAGGCTGAGCACATGGGGTTCATTATACTGCTCAAGTTTTGTGTGTGTTTGAAAATTTCCATGATGAAATCTTAAAATCCCTATTAGAAGAGACCAACCAACCCAGTAGAAAATTAGACAAAGGATATGAAAACAATTCACAGAAAAGGAAATACAAATGGTACTTCACACTTGAGAAGATGCTTACTTTCATTCAGTAAACAAGAAATGTAAAATATTTGAACTATGGTAAGATAATCATTTTTCACACAGACTGGCAAAGATCATAAAATGTGATAATATACTATGTTGCCCAGAGTGTGGGAGGAAAGACTTATCATTTTCATGGAAGGTAACAGAATATTTATCAAAATGAGAAATGTGCTTTGGCCTTAGGGAACTTATACCACAGACACTATCACTCATAGAAGCAAAATTAAAGTACGTGTGTATACATGTGTACATATGATTATTCACTGTGGCACTGTAATAGCAAAAGACTGGAACAATCTACACGTTCACCAATATGGGCTGCTTCTGTAACATATGTACATGTGTTCAATGGAATATGAGGTGGCTATAAATAAGAATGAGGACTCAGTTTGGGATGATATATACAAGTTCAGGAGATGGTGGTGGTGACACACATTCAGCAGGTACTTGCTAGGCTCCGGGGACACACAGCAAATGCCACTGACTTGGACATCTAGAAATGGCTAAAATGGTAAATTTTGCATTACGTCTATTTCACCACAACTAAAAAAGGAGAGAATGAGGGACCTCTATGTATTGATAGGGAAGAGCTCTGTCAAGTGAAAAGCAAAGTGCAGAACAGTGTATGTACAATGTGTACATAAACATTTGGGTTAAAAAAGGGAACTGTGTACATACTAGTTTTTATAGCCATAAAATCACTAGAAGGTCATGCTGGCACTGCTTGTTTATAATAGTGACACTGGCTGCCTGTTAGCAGGGAGCTGGATGACTGGCAGCAAGGGGTTGGAGGCATTTCATGGCAGGTCTCTTTACCTTGTGAATTTTCAACACTGAAATTTGAATCTTGTGTTCCCAGTGCAGCCCTCAGCCCAGGAGGCAGTGGCACCCAGGCCCTTCACACCCAGAAATGCTGCTTACCAGCCAGGAGCAACGTGTGGGTGTTCTTGTTATCCGGCACTTTGTCTGACCTCTCGCAAGGATGCATTCCCAAGAATTTCACGATATTGCCTACAGCCTCTGTAGGGAGAAATCCCAGTATTGTTAAAAAATGTATCTTGTCTCCCTTTTTGGCACCACCATTCCTCCAACCCCTAACCTAGCTCTGAGGGGCTTTTAATGAAGTGGCATCTGAAGTAGGTTCTCTAGACACGGCCCTGATCCTTGGGGGGCAGGAGAGGGAGGGGAGATAGGAGGACAGCACTTCAACAGAAGCCAAGGATTTTTACCTTCAAGTGTCTTGATGGTAGACAAGGTGAATGTTTCTTCCTTCTCAAATTCATCCCCTACCTCATCCCAGGCTGCTTCAAAGTTCAGCTTAATGACCTTTTGGATGTGATCAGCTACAGTGACTTCAAGATCTTCCAGCTGGGAAGACAGAGGTGGACATTAGGCACAGCCCGTGGGGGAAGACTCCCTGCTCTGCACACCTCTGTGTCTCTGCTCTGAACTCACTGCTCATCCCTTCCTGCAACACATTCAGCAAGTACTTGCTAGGCTCTGGGGACACACAGCAAATTGACCATGTACCTGTCCTCAAGTGGTATCCCTTCAACGGAAAACGCCCCGACGCAAGTACCCACCTTATGGTGTCAGCTGCAAGATCACATCCCTTGTGAAGCCTGCCTAGTCAGCGCTCAGGATCCAGGGACTGTGGGAGCACTCACGGAGCTCTGCCTCCTACGGCTTTGTCACTCCTATGACTCAGCAGATCCTCCCCCTACCTCAGCTGGGTCCTCTAGGCCTGACTTGTATTGGACCCCCACCTCTAAGTCAGCCATGTCTTCCGTGAACTTGACTCATAATACTTCCCCTCACCTTGGACTAAGTGTCCATAAAGGTTTCCCATTCATTCACCAACAGACCCTCACTAAGCCCCTCCCTACTCTTGTGGATGTTGAAGGTGTACAAAAGTAGGACTCAGTTCCAATGGCAGAAAAATGCCTTAGGCCCAGCTCTCCCAAGGAGCTCACTTGGTTGTAGGGGTCATTGCTGGCTCAAGGAAGGCCCCTCATCACAACGGCTCCAGCATGACACAACGGAGAGTGTCCACTGTATTCCACAGTGGCTGTCCTAACCATGAGGAGCGCTAACCATCTCCATTCTAGGCCAAGTGTAATATTTGCACTCAGATGGCACTCAGCCTGTGGGCCATGATCACAGCCCAGAACCACACTTGCGCGGTTCCATCCGGACTCAGAGAGATGCAACTGGAAGGGCTACTTCAGAGCATGGCAGGACTACCAGCAGATGCAAACTGACCCCATTTCTCTAGAAAGCAATCTGACAATATGAATCAAAGTTTTACAATCATTCCTATCTTTTGGCCTAATTATTCTGCTGCTAGGAATCTATCCTAAGCAAGTAACCTGACATGCAGATAAAAATTTGTACCCAAAGGGGTGTTTTATGCAGCATTTACAGTGAAAATTTGGAATCCCAAATGCCCAACATTAAGGGAATACAAGGTCCAGTGAGTTACGCTCTATCTATATAACAGAGTAGTTTAAAGTCATTAAAAAGTGTGTCTATGAATTATTTGTAATGACGGGAAAGGACACTATGGTTTTAACTGAAAACAGTGAGATGCAGCGTAGAGATGACCTCAGGTATACAACTTCCCTCCACCTAGTTCCCACGTAAGGACTATGTGCAATGTTTTCCTGTATAACTTTATTTTTGTACTTCCCATATTTTTTTTTTACACACAAGCATGTATTTTTTTAAGTTGAAAGAAACTTTCTTTCAAAGGGAGCTATGAAACTAAAAGCGGCAAAAAAACATGCCAAGTCTGACTGTTAGCCCCTGGAGGCTGCCTCAGGCACCAATGTGAGCCTCCTCCCAACACTAGCTTCTCACCACGTATTCATCCTCATAGCCTTCGTCGTCGGTCTCCCCAGTGGTGGGGTCGCAGTCCTTGACAGTGAACTTCATCATGCAGCTGAACGTGCAGGCCACTGTGGGGAGAAAGGCTGGTGGTCAGGACGTCCCCAGCCACAGGGGGGACGGTCACAGCCTGCTCTCCAGCAGTGACATGCTATCCAACCCAAGGATCTGTGGACAGGGGTGCCTCCTTGTAGAAGGAAGGCAGTCATGGGTCGGAGGAGCCCCCTCCTGGGGAAGAAGAAAGAGGAAGCAGAGATGCTGCAGGATGGCTACGCCATGACGGTCACAGGCCCACTGTCCCAGGACTGGAAAAAGAAGATGGTGGTTTCCTTGGGAGGAGTGGGTTGGGGCCTGCCTTTGTGCCTATCTTTGTATTTTCATGGTATAAAGAAAAAGTACTGGTTTGGCATCCAGCTAGACCTGGTTCTGCCTCTTCTTGGCCACAGGAACTTGGAGAGATCTTTTTTTTTTTAACAGTTTTTTTTACTTTGGTATCATTAATATAAAATCACATGAGCAACACTGTGGTTACTAGATTCCCCCCCATTATCAAGTCCCCACCACATATCCCATTGGACAGATCATTTAACCCGAGTCTGCCTCCTCATCTAGGAAAGGGATAGCAGTACTTATCCCCATGGGTCCTCCACAAGGGTGAAATGAGATAATGTATGAACAGTACCCAGGACCCAGCTGTTCTTCTCAGTTCTGATATCAAGGAGCTGAAGCTTTAATAGGGGACAATAAGCCAGTGTTCAAGCTGCCCGCCCCATCCTGACCCAGGGGCTCCCATGTGACCAGGGTGGTATCTGGAGAGGGTCTCACCAGCTGTGGGGTCTTCCCTTGACAGTGCCACCAATGTGTAGCAGGTCCCAGGCTGGTTATAGGGTAGGCTCCGGGCAGGCACGTAGCAGAGCACCTCATAGGCCTCAGTTGGTTCCATCTGCACAGTGACATTCTCCAAGGTCTGGTCGTTGAGCGTGTTTGTGCAGTCAAACTGGACCAGAGAGGAGGTCAGACACTGCTCGAGGTCCAAGCCTCATAAGAAGAGCCAGGAGGTCCTAATTCTCACCACCTGGGCCATCCCAGTCCTTCCGTCCAAGCTTCCTGTCTCTGTGCTGACACTCAAGACACCAGAGAGTGTCAAGGGTGCAAGAGACATACCAGCTGGTGACAGATCCTGTCATCAAGTTGGGCTCCCAACCCTTTCAGTGAGGGGGTGCCATGACGCTATAGGACCGTCAGATCTAGGACCATCTCCGGACCCGATCCCCAGCAGAGCCTCAGCTCCCCCAGCTCACCTGGAACACCATGTGGTCAGTGAAGGTGTGTTTGGTGCAGCGGATGACATACTCTGTCTCCGACTCAGTGAGGGCCACAGGCTCAGGCGAGGACTTGAAGAGGGGCCCCAGCCCACGGAACTCTGGCACTGCCGCCAACTGCTCTGAAACCCACAGGCCACACGTTCAATGCCCAAAGCAGCTTGTGATGGTTTCTAATAAATCCTCGTGCCTGATTTTCAAAATCTTTCACCTTACTGAGATGGATGGGTATGTAGATACAACGGGTTACTCACTATTTCCTAAATATACCAATATATTTTCTCATCCCCCTGAATTTGCTCACATTGTACCACCTACTATGCTCCCCTCTGTCCCACAAAAGACCTCAGAAGCAATAAACTGACTGGGAGATCCCAGTGTCCTGGGCCTAATCCATTTGGAGACTTCCTCAACTTCAGAAGCTCAGCAAGGATTCTTAAAAGAAGGTAGAGCTCAGGTAAAGACTAAAAGGATAAGGAGAATGCTGTTATAGCCACAGAAACAGGCAGAGGAACAAACTGGTCCTACCCATGGTTTATTAAGGGTCACACTAGGGGAGGAGAGAGAGGAGGGGGCAGGGTTGGCAGGGGAAACATTCAGACCATTACGTAGATCTGACATTTTTCTAAATGTATCATTGCCACAGCCTCCTGGTCACAGCTCAGGGTTCTCTCCAAATTTTAAACTGATAGTCCGAGTGGTGGAGGGGCGGGTGGAGGGTGAGGACACCAGGCTGGCCAGGTGGATGGAGGTGGTCCATAGGTGACGAATGGTGATGGATGGCAGCCCATTGGGAAGGGCATGCAGGGTGGTCTTGGGAAAGGAGGAGGTCTTCCTATACCCATATGGACTTGGCCCTCAGAGGCACCCTTATTCGGGAAGGAGCCACAGTTCCTCCTGGGAGCTGCACCACGTCCTGAACCTCTACGCACAGGGTTCTGCTTCTCAGGTCTACCAGGCATTGGTGTCTGCCTCTTGTATCCCTCAGGCAGCTTCTGCTTTTCCAGGCTGAGTTTCAAGTGTGCGACCCCCCCCTGGTCTGCTGAATCACCATCCTGCTCAAAATCTGAGTCTTGGTCCAGTTGTCTTGAGCCCTTTTTTCTCGGCAGGTAAACTTGGGTTTTGAAAGGTGTGGTCTGCTTGCAGGATATGGTTTTTAGTTTGCTCAGTTTCTCACCTGTACTTTTCTACCTCTCTCTCCACTGATTTCAACTTTGCCTCTGTAGCTAAAAGGTGATGTGTGCTTCTTAAGCTTTCACTGCGCTTCTTCTTCAGTTTCTCATCTGCAGCCATTTTCTTTTCTGCATACTTTTCATTACACAGATCTATGATCTTCGTCAGGTGTTTGAATTCTGCTTCCCTTGCAGCTTTTGCAGACCTCAGTACACAATACTTTGTTCAGGGTCTCTTTTATGTTCTTCCAGGTTACATTTTTCAGACCTCAAGGATCTCAGCTCAGGATCCTCACATTCAGCATTCTCACTTCATGTCGGTTCCTTCCCAATGTGCAACTGAACGCTCTCCTTCAGCACACGCTGGTCTTCAGAGTTCACTTCTGGCTCACTGACACAGGCTTCATCAAGGGCAATTTGAACCAAGTCCTGACTCTTGACTTCCCAACCTCTCTGAGACAGCAAAGTACGAAGGATGTCACTCAAAATCCCATTGGCCTCCTCAACTCCACTAGTATCATGCTTAAACATAAGGGCTACATCAGACAGAATCCTATTTTCCTTCTTAGTTTCTTGAAGACATTTCTTTGATCTTCTGCTGATTTGCTGATCTTCTGTTCCCAAGCGGATATTTTTTCTGAAAGTTTTGTATTTTCTTTTGCAATATTACTGATCTTCACAGTTATATGATATAAATTTATCACAAGGACAGTTGTCCAGAGATAAACGACAAGTGCAGAAACTCCCAGGAATGCAGCTCCAACAGTGAGCTGCTGCAGAATTTTAGAATCATCAAGCCCCAGGTGGCAAGTATCAGGCAAAACATGGACAAGGACAGATGGGAACTCTATGTCTTCCATTGTAAACTCATGAAATATGTGGATAAAATTCCTGTTTGAGTGACTGAGACCCCCAAGCAGGAGAAGCCAGAAGAGCAGCCTCTGCATCTTAATGTCCTGATCCTCTCAGGGGTGCTGGGCACCAAAGGGGGGAAGGGGGAAGGGGGAAGGGGAGGGGGAGGTGTGTGGCAGGAAGGGGGGAGTAGGGTGGGAAAAGGGCAGGGGTCTGTGTGAGTGGGATAGGACAGATCAAGGCTGAGAGGGGAGTGAGGAGGGATCAGAGGTCAGTGAATTAGTAGGTTAGTAGGACAGTAGCTCAGTATGGTCCTATACATTTTTAAGTTAAGACAAATGACCAATAGAGATGTTTCAGGCTCAGACTGTTGCAGAAAACCCAACTTAGGTACAGCCTATCCCTACATCCCAGAGCCAGATTCCAGCACTGGGCTGGGTGCTCTGGCCCCAGGCACTGGCCCCCATCCAGGACTATCTGTGTGAAAAGAGGCATCTGGCAGATGTCTGCACATGTCTGCCTATGATGCTACAGCTCTGCTCTCATCCCTATTCCACTGCAGGGGCAGGATTCCTCAAACTAGAGACATGGATGACCCCTATCAGAATTACTCGAGGGTATGGCTTGTTTAAAAACTCAGCTTCTTGTACCCATCCCAAATCTGCTCTATCAGAATTCCTGGGTTCGGGAGCCAGGCAGCTGCCTTTCTAACACTCTTTTTCAGATGGCTCTGATGTATGCAGTTATTTGAAGCCCACAGCTCTAAGATTTTCAACCTCTCTTCCCAATTGAAATGAACTCTGTAAGGCCAGGGATCTGGTATTTTGCTGTGAACTTAGAAGGTACTCAATTCACGTTTCAGGGATAGACACAGAAAGTAGGCATTATTGTTATGATTTTGCTTCTCCTCCCACATATGGTCAACATGACCACTTCAGCCCTCTGCAGCCTGAAGGGCTGTACCTAATGAACACACAGGAAATAAAGCCCAGAAAGAGTCAGCTCAGATACTAGGAGGAACTTTTGGGCCACCGTGATCATCAGCTACTAGAGCACTTTTCTACGGGAATTCATTTCATTGGGCATTAAGTTTCTAGACCTGACACTACCTGGAGGACTCTGCTAGTAGCTGTCAGCTAATGCCTCTGAGTTTCAGACTCTTCATCAATAAAACTGATACAATAATCTTGCTCATAGGCTTGCTGTGAAGATAAATGAGGGAATAAATGTGAAGCTCCAGCAAAGTTCCTGGAATTTAACGTGATCAATAAATGTTAGGTTTGGGAAGACTGTTTAAAGTGAAACTGATGCCCTCTAAGACGCTTAGAAGGAGGTTTCCTTGGAAGGTATGGCAGAATGCTGGCCCCCAACATGTCCACAGGCTAATTCCCAGAACCTGTGAATATGTTATGTCACATGGTAAAAGAAACTCTGCAGATATGATTAAGTTGGATCTTGAGACACAGAGATGATCCTGGATTATCTGTCTGGATCCTGAATTATCTGATTATTAGAGAAATCTGAAGAGGCTACGCTGCTGGCTGTGATGCAGAGCGGGGCACTGCTAGACTAGGAATGTAGGCGGCCTCCAAAAACTAGCAAAGGCAGGAAACAATTCTCCCCTACAGCCTCCAGAGCCTCCAGAGCGAGCCCAGTGCTGTCAACACAGTGAAACCCACTTTGGCCTTCTGAAAGCAGAACTATTAGATACTAAATTTGTGTCGTGTTAAGCCGCTAAGTTTGTGGTGATCTGCCAGAGCAGCAAGAGGGCAGTAACACAGGAGGAAAAGTCTCAGGTCGGAGCGATCCCAGTCAGCTCAGGATCCCAGCTTTGCTGAATCTAAAGGTAGTATGCTGGCAGAAGACAGGATGCTGGAGTGGAATGGCAAAGGGGGGACCTAATTTAATTCAACCACAACTGGAAGGCAGGCACTACGCTAGGTGCTGACGGAGGATATAAAAGAACATGGAAGGACCATACAAGACTATTTAGGGAAGAATGAAGAGCTGGTATAGAAGTGATGAACTCACACAGAGGCGGAGACGCGACAGAGGCTGCTATGCACCGTCAAGAAGGAGCTTTGGTTTGTTCTCAGTTTTAAAAGTTCCTTCAGAACTTCCGGGAAGATGGCGGTGTGAGCAGGGCGGCAGAAATCTCCTCCCAACACTATATTTATCTACGAAAACACAGAAAATACATCTATTCCTAAAAGAGAGACGAGAATACACAGGAAAGCGCACAGCGTGCAGCTACACCCAAAAGGACTCGGGACCCCAAGAGGCGGTCTTAAAGAGCCCAGCTGACATACGTGGCAACTATCAGTGATCAATTATATAGCCATGAAAAGACAGAGGAATATGGTTCAGACCAAAATCAACCAGACAACCCCAGAGAGGGAGTCTGAAGGGATGGAAATGCACAGCCTCCCTGAAAAAGAATTCAGAATAAAAGTCATAACCATGCTGATGGACCTACAGAGAAATGTGCAAGAGCTGAGGGAGGAAGTGAGGGGAACTGAGGAAAGACAATACAGAAATCAGATAAGCGATCGACGGGCTTAACAGCAGAATGGATGAGATGCGAGAGACTGTTAATGGAATAGAAAACAGAGAACAGGAGTACAGAGCAGCTGAGGCAGAGAGAGA